>PVJI01016164.1:0-39153 GCA_004026765.1 Micronycteris hirsuta
GACATGTCCTGACGTTACTTAATAGCAATGTAATTGTAATCGAAGTGATTGTAACACATGCAGCTGGGCACACCCACTAATTGTCAATGCAAACGGTCCTGGGCCCGTTCCCCGTGCCAGCCCCTTGGTGTGACTGTGTCAGACTCTTCAGGGACATCTCCACGGAATGCTGTCGTCAGGTTTTTGGTTTCTGTTTTTAATGGATGAGATGTTTTGTCCTCGGTTAACGTAGAATGTTGTCCCGCTCGAATTTGTGTGTCTGTCAAGTTAGGGAATTTTAACATTTTCAGAAGGTTAGAGGAGGAGCTGTAGAGATCATGTGTTTGTTCAAGAAAATGGTTTTAGATACTTTAAAAATAAAAACGCTTAGTTATGGGCATTTACACAAGTACAAATATAAAACTATAACGGGCAAGGTGACCCTGGTTCAACATAGAAACATTATCCAGAATCACAAGTCGAAGTTATGCCAAATTGTGTGGCCCTTTTGTCTAGTTTCATGCAAAAACAATTAGGAAAGACTCTGGTCTTATAAGGGACATAAAAAGTAGTTTTGACCTAGGGCCAAAAATGAACATTTGTAGGCAAAATTGGAGCATGAAAAGATCTTTTAAAATATTCTGAGTTTTTGAGATTAGGTTTCAGAGGATTCCGTGTTTGGACAGTGGAATGGGGGGATGTCTAAATTTATCTACCATGGAGAAATGCTGGTGTCCTCTTAGCTCAGGAAGATGGTAAAAAGAGCAATGAATGCAGAGGGAAAGAGAATATTTGCAGGCACACCAGATTCTGCCATACACCCATGTGGTATAATCATGATATATGTAATAGATATATTACTCTAATTTTATGGCTCGTAATATTGGTTGATATTGGCAAGTGTGTTCTAATAATAGCAATTCCACTACTTAGTAAGTGTTTATCTTGAGTCTGATACTTTGTTTTTCTCTGAGACTTAATTTCCTATTGGTAACATGGAAAATAAATTATTTTTTTCTGAATATCTTAGAATTGTGAGGATTAAAGTACTACATGCATGCAAAATATCTTTTATTAAAATATTTGATTAGTATATACCACAATAAACAAACACCAAGGCCAAGGACCTTCTAGTAAAGTAGCATAAGGAAGGAAATGACGGAGGGAGGGAGAGAGGAAGGAAGAGGGAAGGAAGGAGTGAGGGAAAGAGGGAAAGAAAGGAACGAATCAGTCAGCCAATCGAGTTTATGATGGTTTTTCTTTAAAGAACTAGATTTAAGCTGAATTTAGTCAAACTAGTTCTTATAAATAGACTCAATGCTATCCACTGATGAGCTTCTGTTTGAAAGACTAAATGAAATACAACAAAATTCTACTAATTTACTTGCTATAAGTTCAGAATGTTTAAAAAAAGCCAAGAAAAAGTTAGTTTATACTCTTGTGTTGCCCTCTGTGAATATACTATGATAAGAAAATTAAAAATAAACATCATAAGGTTACAGGTGGAAAAGAAGTTTAAACCTCTTGAGAATAAACTTTCCAAGATGCCCTTAGACCCATTAGAAATATCACCTACTTATAAATAATTGATACCTCATTATGAAACATTTTGATCTGTTCAAAAGCAGGTCCCAACAGGCTATTGGTAAGCAATGCTTTGTTTGAGTAGTTCCAATTATCGTATTAATGAAAATTTAATTTGACAACCAAATGCATTTTCAATTAACTCATCAATTAATTAACCAGCTAGCATTATAGAAAATCAGCAGTAAAAACAGTGCACTTTTACAATCAGGACTGCCACTATCAGATTAGCTTCCTAAGGAAATATGAATTGTTGTGGTGTTAATGAAGTCGAGTTTATGTTCATATCTTGACATTTTAATTCTCAAATTTTTCACATGTATAACCCTCCAACTTCCTACTCTCTGTCTGTCAAATGACAACATGGATGTGTTTGTCTTTAGCGTCCGCATTCAAGCACACGGTGGATTTATTCGACCAGCTTATTCCAAAAGGCAGAGCAAAAACAAACAAACAAACAAACATAAAATGGAATCATCTTCTGGAGGGCAGGCCCCTTGTAGTGTAGGCTTCCGCTTCTCGGTGAGTGTTCTAGGAACCCATCTGAATCAGTGTATCAGCTGGTGTTGCCAGAGGCTGGTTTCGGGTTCAGTGAATTGTTCTGAAGACTCTTTCAACTCATTTGTCCATTTCATGATGGGTGATTTAGGAGCGCACCTGCCCACACAGTGCTGGATGTTCAGCAATTTTTGACCAAAAGCTGCATGACCCTGGAGCTTCACACTGCCTATTCGCTCAGTCTTGCCCCTAGCAACATTTTTTCCTTCCTCCCCCCCACCCTACCACCCTCCCTCCTGGAGAAAGACGTCCTCCAAAGGAAACGTTTTGCTGAGGTAGAAGAGGTCAAACAAAAAACGACAGAAACACTAAATAAGGCACCAAATATGACAAGTTCAAAAACCGTTTTGAGCAGTGGGAAAAAACGTCTCAATAGGTGTACTGCATCAAACGGAGAGTACTTAGAAGGTGACTGAAGTTTAAACACATAACCATAGATGCACAATTTTTTTATAAATCATTTCTGGTTTTTGGTGATTCCTCCCCCTCCCGCCATACATATTTGAACTTAACCAAAATGCGTCATTTTAGCTGAACGATTTATAATACAGAGAGAGCAAAGAGAAACCTCATGAGTTCCTAGCCAAAGCCCCAGTTTTTAGACACAAGAACTAATGTGAGGGGCATGATTAATTTGCACAGCATTTGGTAGTCTTTTTAACTGTTTAATTTTCTTTCATTCTTAGAAAATGGGCTTGTGCTAAGAGTTGCTTTCTTTAGGAGTGTTAAGAATTCCTGGAAAGAGTCTAGGTTGTTATTAAGGTTCATACATTTCAAAAATCTTATTTCTCTCTTGGCTTTTAATTAGAGCTTCTGATCTACTAAAATGGCAGGAACAGGGCGGTGTCTTGTCTGTGGCCTCATTGCAGATAGCTGCTAATTCACCTGAGCAGCAGTCTCACTGTGATACTTTGCTTTGGTCATAGTGAAGAGAAAGGTTACGTAGGATAAAGGGACTCTTGCCCAGGTAGTAGATACTCAACACAAAGGGAAAACGGTGAGGCAGAAGCTGGGGTTCAGGGTGACCTTGCGTGTCAGTCTCCTCATCCAGTCCCATTGCTGTGAATGTCCAATTTTGGTACCCACTCCATGGAGCAATGGCAGAGAGGACTTTTGGACAATTTTGACAATCCAACATGGAGTCACTGTCAGCCATGACATTTATGTCCAGTGCTATGTCGTTACTGAGGGACCAAGGTGCAACAGAATGCCCTTGGGAAGGTCCTGGAATGCCCAAACCCGCAAGTCTGGACACTTGGATGAGGGCTCCAGCCCACAGTGTACCAGTGGGACCTCCACCCTTCCTGGGCTATAAAACTCAGAGCTCTGACCACCCAACACTAGAGCCTGGCTGTACCCTGGGTCACACTCGGAGCCCGACCAGACTTCCACTCCATCGGTCACATGCCGCTGCTGCAGCCACCTGGCTTGAAACCGAGGCGCACTTCTGTACCTACCGATGTTCCCAGTGACCGGGACTGAGGACCAGACGCTCCCTCTGCTCACCTCTATCGCATAAGCTCCCGTGTGTAACCTGTGTGTGATTCCATTGACTTATTGGGAGGTCTCCCCCAATAAACCTGACACTGTGGAAAGACACAAACATGTGTGAATGACTCCTTTCTGGAATGCTCCCTTGCACACCACCCACTCCAAATGTGTTTGGACAGTAGAACAAAGAAAACACTGATTGTTGAGTGAGTTTTGGAAAGTTTTTAGAGTAATAGTACATTAAGCAGTTGTTGGAAGTGTACATATGATGAGAAGACAGGAACCATGGGTTTCTTTTTTCAATCTTTTCTTCCCACTTGCAGCACCCATCACCATACCTTGCACAGCCCTGGATTCTGATAAACATTTAATGAAGTAATGAAAAAATAATCTTAAAGTCACCACAGAAAGAAGCCTTGCTTTGGGAGTCTGATTGGCAAGGCGTCTAGGTTCCGTTTCTCTCTTTTTGCCGGTTCACAAAGCCTGTTGTTGCAATAAGTGGACTCCTTGTGGAAACTATTTAAATCATCAGGATGTTAATTCTTACATTTTATTGTAACTAAGACAGAAACTGGGAATTAAGGCTGACTTGAGGAAAACTTAAATGTATTCTTTGTCAGTCTGAAACTGAGGAGGCACTGGCTATATTCTGGAGGTGCAGAATCTGATATTTTGTTGACATTTCCTGGTAGTTTTGAAAATGTTACCCAGCGCTCCGGCCACAATCCGGATTTCTGCTATGGCTAATTTAAAGCCCACCAAGCCAATGGGCATTCTGCTGGAGTCAGACAAGAGCATTATGTCAGTTCCACATTGTGGTTTTCAAGACTTCTGCATCCAGTAATGATGAACTGGGTAATCTGTACCAGCCTGCGGACTGCCCCTGAGGAAAACTGGAAAAGAAAGCACAAGATAGAAACTACATGCTCAGATAGTTCGCAGAAAGCTCAGAGAACTAACAGGCAATGAGGGATATCTGGCCAGGATTGGAAAGAGAAAGACTCCCCCGCCCCCACCACTGGCTGATTTGTCCTGGGGACACGTGCCGATCCTAGTGAGGCAGGTGAAGACTAAATCGAAATTTCACAACCTTCAGGGGACAAGTGATCAAAGATGGTGTGTGGCAGGCCATCTACCTCTTGGATTGGGACCTCAATAGGCTATACCTCAGGATAAAGGGTGGCCCACTCTCTGACTTCAGCACGGTCCCAAACCATCTGTATTACCCGGAAAACCTCATTCTGAAATTAGATTACAATGATCCCTGAATGTTGATGCCCAAGGGACCTGTAAAAGCAAATAAGAGTTCTGGAGGAGTGTAATACTGTGCTTTGCAAATTATTTTAAAAATACTTTTTCATGCCAATGTCATATACAGAATCAATGATATAGCAAAATGCTTGAGGAGGTAAGGCATAACTGAGACCAGCAGAAAAGAACAGACAACATCTAGAAGCTGCAGATAGATACTAGATGGGAATCATCAGATACCTGGAATTTCAAATTCACTAAAGGTGTTTGAGATTAATTCCATTTTAACAGAGTTATTGAGTACTGATCTAGATGCCAATAGGACATAGTTCCTACCTTCGGAAAATTTACAGTTTAGTCGTGAAAAATACTGTATGCATGTTTCTTCTTTTATTTAGTAAGTATTTTTATGGATAACATTAATATACAGGCTAGGCCCTAAGAATAAAATAGCACATACACACTCAAAAGAAATAGGTAAAGGCAGTTTCTTTCCCCATTACGCTTCCATGCAAGTGTGAAAGAAAGGCATTTACCAAAAAACATCCAGTGCGAAACCGGCCTGCACTTCTCTGAAAGGGAGACGAACAGTGCTATGAGGGTGAATATTGGAAACAGAAAGGCTCCCGTGAGAAAATGATGACAAGGCTGTGGAAGATGTCCAGGATTTTATGGGTGTTTTTCTAAAATGACAACCTAAGTACATGTCTCCTTGACCAGAGAGCTTTACCATGATTTTCAACCTTTTTTATCTCAGGGTACAGGTAGACTAATTACCTAAATTCTGCAGTGAACTGAAAAATAGATATTTTTTGCCAATCTGACAAAAATAGATATAATTTTGATTTGATATGACTATTGTTGCATTGGTGGTTGTCATTTTTATATGTGCCACTGAAGGGAAAAGGGGTCAGTGCCCCTGACTAAACAGGCAGGGGTTACACGTTGCAAAAATGCTCGCGGCGCACCGGTGTGCCCGCTGCAGCACGCTAGCTGCAAATAAGCTGCACCATGAGGTGAGTTCCGTGTGACAGTCGTATTAAATGAACTAAAATTAGGTGGTACAATCAATTTGCAGCTCAGATGTAGAAATTAATCCAGCCCAAACAGAATCGAAACTTCAGCTTAGTGTCCAATTCAAAACTCGGGGGCTCTGCGGCACGGAAGGGGTCAAGTGAGCATGGTCCGTTCTTGTCATTTTCTCTGATTTGTCCTCTCACTGTTGCTTCCAGCTCTAGGATCTGAGCTGGTGAATAGGGACCAAGAAAGAAGGAAGAGTCATTTAATCCGATAGGACCATGTGTAATTCTTTCTTAACCATCAGTGCCCTGCCAGGGCATCCAAATGTTAGTTCTCTTGTGGAGCATATTTGTGGGGGCTTTGGAGGGACTTGCACTCTGTACAATTCATGCAGTGAATAACATATTCTCTGTTGAGCCTGTTTTGGATCCTTCCATGCCTCCCATGCCCCTGCCCAACAGCTCTTGTCCCCCAGTAACTCAACTCTCTGTGTCTTATTCCCGAGGCCCTCTCACTCTGGGATGCAGGTCTTCCTCACAGGATGCAGGAAGCACACCCAGGAGGCACACCCAGCCACATCAATGCTGAGAGAGCAGCCTGCCCTTGCTTCCAGCCTTGCTGCAGGCATGCGATGCTCTACCCAGCTTCTCACCTTATGATTTTCTAGTCCACATACATTTCTCTAGGATCTTGCCACTGGGAAGGGCTTAAGAGTTTCTGTAGTTAAACAAGCATTAACTTAGGGGTGAAATGCTCACCTCCCCTTTCTGCAAGCATCCCCAGCCTCTCTGAATGTCTCATTCATTATCTATCTATCTATCTATCTATCTATCTATCTATCTATCTATCTATCATCTATCACCTATATATCTAATTCTGCATGCTTCCTCTCTTAGTTTGTGGAGTACTTTTCCTTTAAGCATATGACTCACCACCTCTAGCAATCTCCTCTTCAGCAAACTGAATTCTTATATAAGCCTGAAGGAGGGGTAGGAAAGAGAGGAGAAAGACTGCTTCAGGCTCATCTTAAGAAGATCTAATAAGGTGTTTGTTGCTCCTCTTAACAGCAGTTGCCCTCAATTTGGGGGCTTTAGACAAATTCGGAGAGAATAAGAATAGTATTCAATATCTAGTCACATCTGATTTCCTAATTATGACTCAGAAGTCATTCATGATATGACTCCTGATTATCTCTCCCATCTTCCCCTGCACTCCCACAGTCCATGCATTCTTGCTACTTGCAATATCCCAGACCTGATGTCTTCTTTCGCACCTTCCCCAAACTGTTGCCGCCGCTGCTTGAAATCTCTGTTGTTTCCCACTTAGCCTAGTCAGACTTCAATAGATTCTTTCCAGACAAAAGCAAGCATCTCTTCTGTGAAACATTCTCCTTTGTTATCCCATTGCTTTTTTTATACGTATCTATCATGACAAGTACTGAATTGAAGAGTAATTATTGAATTCAATCAAAATTTATTAAGTATCTACCAAGAGATGAGAATCTCTGCCCTTCCGGAGCTTAGAATCTCATTCCTACTAGCCAGGACCTCCAGGAGGGAGGAAAGGATGTCTTATTTACCTCATGTTCCCAGACACGAACCGAGCACCTGCAATACAGAATGGTAGATAAATGACTTAGTGGAATGGGTGTTGTAAAAGGAAGAATACAGACAGAAAGGCATCACCATGGGAACACAGAAGTGAGAGAGACTCCCATGAAAAGCATGAGGAAAGCATTTGGGAGGAAGTAATACTCATTCTAAGCTTTGAAGGAAGGGCTCTGGGTTAAATTGTGTCCCTCTAAAAATTCACGTGTTAAAGTTCTAATTCCTAGTACCTCAGAATGTGACCTTATTTGGATATAAGGTCATTGAAGAGGTAATTAGTTAAGAGGAAGTCATAAAAGAATATGGGCTGCTGATTCATATGAATGATGTCCTTATAAAAAGAGGAAATCAGAACACAGACATGCACACAGGGAGAACAGTGTGTGAAGATGAAGGTCAAGATCAGAGCAATGCGATAGAGGCCAAGGAATGCCAAAGGCTGTCGGTAAACCACCAGAAAGGAGTCAGGAGAGACAAGCATGGAAAAGATTCTTTCTTACAGACCTCTGAAGAAACCATCCCTGCAGACACACCTGACATCAGACAGGATGTCTCCAGAACTGTGAGGCAACAATTTTCTGTCATTTAAGCCACACAGTTTGTGGTACTTTGTTACAGTAGTCCTAGCAAACTAATAGAGAAGGGAAAGATTTAATCAGGTAAAAACAGAGGTGCATGGATACACCTTGAACACAACCTAGAGCAGGAACAATGCCAAGTGTGTGCTGAGAATAGCTGCCATGCCCCAGGAGTAGAACAAATCGATGCTGCATGGGTCAGGGGTCGATCTATGGCAGAAGTTAAGATTGTATCAGAAGTTTGGAGCCTGACTGTTGGGGGACTTAGAAGGCCATGCTAAAAGGCTTGCAGGTTTTTTGTTTGTGTGTTTTAGGTAATAGGGTCATTTCACACATTGTCAAATTGGAGAGAATCTTATGAGTCATGATTCAATCATTTATTTAATCAACAAGTATTGAATTACCACTTTGTTGTATGGGAGAAAGTCAGGGTAATAAGTGGGAAAAGGTAGATAAATATGTTAAATAATATCATAATGTTACATTATGCATATTATATTATACAAGTCAAATATCAATATAAATATGTGTCAATTGATATGTTATCAATTGAGAAAAATAAACCAGAATGAGGAGATAAGGAGTTCCATGGAGAGGAAGGGGGCAGGCGCATTATCTGAAGAGGGTGGTCCGATGACTCTGATAAATGGCATTTGAGAACAGCAGGTGTGGCCATAGATGAGAACAAATCTGCCAAGACATGATCTGCTTGGGAAGGAGAGATGGCCAGTCTCTCAGAGGAGAAGGGCCTTGTGCCTCTTTCTCAATGGGCTTTCATTGGGTTAAGTTTGCATAGGAATACAAGGTATATATGTAAAGCTCATCAATCATCGTCAGGCAGTAATGATCAAACTATAGAAAACATTCAAAGAACTCTGAGGACTTATTCTGAGTCAGGGTCAGATAGATAGAGTGCCGTCAAAGGGCTATAAAATTTTGGAAAACAAACTCATTTTATGCCTGGATCCTTAACATTTAAATCGAGAGCATTCTTTTTTTTTTTTTTTTTTTTTTTAAGATTTTATTTATTTATTTTTAGAGAGAGGAGAAGAGAGGGAGAAAGAGCAATGTATGGTTGTCTCTCACATGGCCCTCACTGGGGACCTAGCCTGCAACCCAGGCATGTGCCCTGACTGGGAATCGAACCGGGACCCTCTGGTTCCCAGCCCGAGCTCAATCCACTGAGCTACACCAGCCAGGCATAAATTGAGGGCATTCTTAACAAAGCAGGTTTCACAGGATTTTATGTGTTCTTTCTTAGGCCTGATCATCCCCCTCACCCTGCTGGGAACCCCTTTCTGGCACAGGCCTGAATCAGGTGGGAGATGTGGTCAGCCAACAGATTAGGAGATCTTTTACAGATAGAATGAGGACTCAGGCTATGACAAAGCAGAGGGGTGAGGGTCCATCACCCCTTTTCTATAGTCCTCTAAGTCCTTCACGGATGGCCCCTTTGCGACCATGCCTGTTCTAGGTTGTCCCTCCCTTGAGGAACCTACCTGTCATTGTCTAACCAGTCATCCACCGGGGGCTAAGCAGGGTGAAGTGAAGGGGGCAGAGGCTGCGTCCCTGCCAGGAGGATAAGTTTTGTCTCCTTAGTGGCTTATGGTCCCAGGGTCTTTTTACTCCACCTTGGCCATGGAGGGTTACAGCTTCTGAAACCAGGCAGGGCGGCTCACAACAAGCAGGAAGTGGGAGCAATTCAGGCAGCATTTGGAACGTGAACCCTCCTGGCTCCAGGAGTCAGGGCGGGGGTGGATGGTGTTTGCGAACAAGGAAGCCATTGTAGCTGGCATGCAGTGAGCATGAGGAGAGTGTCAGGAGATGGAAGTCGGAAAGTTTGGAAGGAAGGAAGACATAACAGCATATAACGAGGAGAAATAGAGCTTGCTAATGCTTGGTACATTTCTCTTGGGATTGCACATGAATAAGTGTGACCATCTCACACTGATTACTATGAATTCAGTCAAGACCCAGGTGTCTACTTTCTGCCCAGGGACCAGCCAAGGGGGTGTATGCAGCCCCATCGCTTGCTACTGCCCAGTCATTAGCAAAGCAAAGGAAATGGGGAGGGGGGTTGAGGACACAGCCAGCTCTTCCAATGAACAAAAGCAATTCCAACATTGTTGGGTGCATGGTTAGTGCTTCTAAATGCAAGTGCTATGTTTTCTTTAGCTAGGAAGAATGATGAATTATTTAAAAAGCACTCAGCTTGATTCCTTTTGCCCTGCATCACATATTTTCTCATAACATTTAATGCATAGGAGCTCGGAACCTTAGCCAAACGTTATGTACAGAAAATGTTCTCAACATCTTAAGAGTCAAGTCAGCAATAGAAGTGATTGAATATTTACATAATTAGAAGGCATGGTCAGAATTTAAATAAATCATTATAGGCACTGTCTCTACAGAAAGCCCTAAAGCTCCCACCTAGCTCCAAATTAATGCAAAAGGAAGAGGGTCACCAAATTACACACCAAACTCTAGCCGTAATAATTACTCAGACCTCAGTCAATAACTGGGCCTATTTTAAATTAGAGACAAACCATACTTTGCAGGTATCCATGCCTATCATTTGATTAACATTTACAAACAAAAATGAGTTCTCATAGCCCTCTGGTGAGGCATGAAATACTTAATTTTTCTCCATTTTTAGGCAGAGAAATTTGTAAGAGTCACTTTAAAGATCTTTTTTTAATGATTGCACAAAAATCTGGGATAACACAGAAAATTGAACTTGGGCCAACACTCTGGTTGAGAGGACAATGCTCATTTCCAACTTCCCAGAGGTTTAAATTCTAGCTGTTGTGGGAAAACTGACAAGCCTTATTTAAATCTCCATTTTTCAAAACTTGCTGCAAATGTGGAAGGGGAAAGTGTCCCCATCCCCACTCTCATCCTTGTATAAATAGAACGCACTCTCATTAGGGTTTCATTTTAGATTCAATGCAAAGGACTCGAGTTTCCCTTCTGAGGTTTCTGTGTAACCAGGTACAAAGAATACCCATGGGGAATTAGGAAACATTTTTGAAAAACAAAAATGAAACCTATTACTACTTCAGTCTAGGTGTCATTCAAATCAGCTTCTCTTTTTGTGTGTGTATTTTCTTGAACAGAGAGCAAATGATTTCAGACTTTTCATGACCATCACTCTCTTCTCTGTAGAAGTCTTGATTCAGTTTGAATTAGAAAGCTGGTGTAACTGGAAAGAATCTTAGAATTTGTCTAGTTTAACCCCTTCACTTTATGAGCCACTGCCCAAGTTGCTAAATAACTTGCCTTAGGCAACATAGTAAAAAGCACTGAAATGCAACGCAATTTTGAGATCCTGATTTGAAGTCCTCTGTTCAAACTGAAATATATACGCTCTTAGGGATTGAACTAAATTTCCAACCCCCAGAGCCCCACCTGGCCAGCCCTGCCTTGCTCATGGCATCAAGCTCTCCATGAAATAGGATAATAATGTCTCCAAGAGATTGATCATGTATGAAATATGTTTAACATATAAGTACTTAATTACTATTAGCTACTATTATTAAGAAATAGTTTTCAGCTACTCACATATGTTGGTCAGCTCTTATATGCTTATGATATAAGTATCAGCCAAATCTCAGTGCTTGAAAAAGAACAACTGCTTAACTACAAAGCCACACAGAGGTAACTACGCAGCCCTCATCATCCTTTACTGACATTGAAACAAGAGCACGTGCCCTCTAGGACATCCTTTGCTCACCTCTTTAAGGATGCGAGAGATGCTGGCTCAGAGCACGTTGCCCAGAGCTTCCCTGGGGAATGAGACAACTGAATGGGGCTGACCACATGCGTGCTCCGCAGGAACACTGGATGAAACTCCTCACGAGCTTTCGTGGACGCTTCGGCCTGAGTCTGAGCTGGAGGCAAGTGCAGTGGCATCCTTGTGAACACTGGTGGTACGACACCCTGTTCCTCAGTTCTTGCCCACTTGCGTCAGGTGGGGATCCCTGCCCGAGGAAGGAGGGAGAAAGAAGGAAAGGGAGGGTGTTTCTTGTTCTGAACATCCTTCCTTTCCACTCTCTAAATTCTGGGTGGTTGTCCCCTTTATCTTCATAGCACGCATCAGAAAGGTTAAGAATCACGGATTTAATGTCTCTTCCTGCGCACAACTGCAAGTTTCGTAAGAACAGAAAGCAGGTTGATCTGGTTCGTGTCTTTTCTTTGGTGTCTAGCACGGCACCTGATGCACAGCAGAACCCCCGCAAATTCTGTCGAATAAATGAACGCACGCCTGCATTCTTTCTGCTGATGACAAATGCCGGAGCCTCAGACTCTCCTTTGCAGCCAAGGAGTGGAGGTGGGCTGGAGGAGGGAAGTGAACTGATATTTGTCATGCCCCACCTGTTACATGCATTTGCCTACGTCACTTCAGGAAAGCTCTCCCTCGCTAAGGCAGGCAGGAAAGTGTGGGCCGGCTGCTCTCTGACTAACAGCCGCGCCTTCTGCAGCAAGTGCATTCAATTTGTTTCCTGCTTGCTTTTCCTACTGTTCATCAGGGAGTGCTCACATTTGGAGTCACTTTAGTTAAGCACTAATTAACCAATTAGCAACTGTCAACTTTTTTTTTTCCAAAGCTCTCTAGGATTCATGCCTTTTTTCTGTTAAGTTTCTGTCTAGGCATTGGCTCATGTCTGTAGAAATCCTATCTTTGTAAACGAAGTGTAAGTAGGAAATATGACTTTTTTCCTCTGCTCCTGAAAACCAAAAACGCTGACCATGTCCCAAAGTCCTTGTCTGTCCCTCTCGCAGGTGGTAATATTTGTTCCTCTCAAAACTCTCCCTTCCTCACCAAAAGGAAAAAATAAAAGTCTGGACAGACTGTTTAAGAAAATAGAGATAGCTGGAGAGGAAGAGACACAATTTCTGTTTCTGTTCGAGGCTATATTTATATCGGTGATAATAATAAAACTTAGCTCATTGGAAAAGGAGCAACAGCCATTCGTGGGGAGCGCAGAACTGAGCATGCGTCAGAGGCCGCGCCTCCTGTCCTGGCTCAGGTTCGGTAGACCCGGCTCCTGATGGTGCTGCCGCTAAGCAGCTCCACAACACCGAAGACGCTCCTTACCTCATTACATCTGTTGCCTCATTTGTAAAGTAAGGATAAAAATAATGGCCATTAAATTAGATAATGCATATGAGTTGCTTTTCATACTGCCTAGTGCATAGCTCACTGCCAAATAAAAAGTAGCTCTTATAAGCTTTCAAGCCACAAACATTTACTGAGCAGTGCTATACAGCAGACATAATGTTTAATGCTGGGGATACAAATGCTTTTTTCCCCTCTAGATTTTAAGGCCATTTGGACACAGAATTATTTTGAAAAGGAGGTACTCTAGTCATTGAGATCGTGTCCCCTATGTGTGTGTCCCATAAAAGGGCCTCACCCCCACCTTGGGTAAGGACTCATAGACCAATCAGAACGTCATCGTATAGTCAGTTAATCTACAGGTGTAGAAGGTCTGATGGATGTGTCAGGATAGTGTAAAATTAGGCCAGAATAAATGTCTAAATGAACCAGGAAATTGTTGACTATTCACAAGTCTTCGACTATGTAGTACCTGGTTCTGTGGCTCTCTAATACGTGAGCATCCTGATTACGAGGACTCCCCCACTGTGTACAAGTGCAGGCTCTCCCACCGGAGAAATGGAGGGGTCAGATACTCTCTCAGCCTCCAGCAGCAAGCTGAAATGTGGACAATAGATGCTTTCACCTTGGACTTGGAGTCTTGGGACAATTGGGCCAAAGACAGGGATGATGGCTGTTGCATTTCCAGAGGAAGCGGGCGTGGGGACCGCGCAAGAGTTCTGACTGGGCTGACCATGGCAGGACCAGGCTGTGCTTCTTGCTACCAAGGCTTCTGGATTCTGGCTGGTTCTCTATCCTCTCCAAGGGGTCTGTGAGCTCCCCAAATCCTTATGGTAACTTTTTGACTTAAATTAGCTAAAGTTGATTTCTGTTGCTTGCAACCAAAAATCCTAACTGAAATACAATTGTTCTTTCCTTTGGGCACACAAGATTGAGATAGTTGATGGTCCCTCTGCTCTAATGCAAAGCTGATGAGCGTGGCCTTTCTTCTGCCTCAGGAGTGTCCGTGTAAGGTGAAACACTTGACTGGCTGCAGAAGATGCTTCTGATGAATGCAGGAAGAAAGCAGGGACAAAGGAAGGAGGAAAATTAGACTAGGGACAGTGTCAGTCGATGTTTCTTAAATCCTACCCTGATTTTCTTTAGGGCTTCATTCCAGAGCAGTAAGTTTATTTTCATGTAGGGTTTAAACATGCATCTGCTTAAAAACACATGCACATGCCAGGAAGGCCTTGAGGAAGTATTCTATTTAGTCCTTAATGCCTTTCAATTTCAAAGCATAAATAAATAGTTACAGAGGAAAATGTAATGATGTCAATTCACATCCAGCCACAGCCATTAGTAGGCATGCAGATACCACATTAATTGTTACAGTCTTAATCTTTACTCCGGAGAACTTCTAGAATATGAGGTTTATTTTCTCAAGACAGAGCTTAGGACCTTTTAAGGGTGGTAGGGTGAGTGAGGTCAGGGCCCCTTGAGGCAGCCTTCTCAGACTATTGTTTGTCAAGCATTACATCTTCCAGAATTTTCCTTCAGTATTCTTGAGAGAGAGAGTATCTCCTAAAGCACAGGAGTTACCCCGTCTGGTTTTAAAGGGGTGTCATGCTGTGGGGGAAACAGCTGTGTGTCAGGAACTTCCCGCCCACGAAGACACGGCCTCTGTAAGCTTCAGTGGCAGCCCCAACTTCTGTCCCATGAAGGGGTTGCTCAGCTTCTCTCTAAGGTTTCCTGTAGCATTAGTTTTGTTGGTGATTGTGTGATACTTTAGCAGTTTCAGTTAAGAATAGGGCTCAGAGTAGGAGCTAGGAAACAGAGAGAAGAAGGGAAATGATGACATGGAAGGAGGAAAAGAGCTTGGGCATGCCGCTCCGTGACAGCCTAGCTGTGACAAGCAGGGAGAGACAAAAGTGTCGGAAGAACAGAACTAAGCCCAGCTGGAGAAGGTGAGCAATGCCATCCTCACTTCCCGTTCTCACCTTCTTCCCCTCCTCACTGTGCAGGCTCCCTGGGCTGCATTGCTCAGGTGGAAACCTGGCGGGGCTAAAAACAGACCACTTCAATCCTCCCCTGCCTGACAGAGGCCCCAGACCGGCCCTAGGTCTTCTCTGGTTCCAGCCTGACCATCCGAAGAGCAACGGGAGGAAGGGCGGGCAGACCGTGGTCGTCTGCACCGAGGCTCTCTACCGAAAAGCTGAATGAATTCAAGTGACTTATTTAAGCTCCCAAAGCTCTAGTTTCCCCATCTGTCGGAAGAGGATAATTACACTGCTCTGAAGTGTTGTGACGATTAATGATATTTTATTTACTCTGCCTGGTGTTGCAAAGTGAACAGCCAATAACGTAACCAAGGAGACTGTGATTGTTCTTGTTGCAGTCGTTAGCATTGCCCCCTGTCTGAGGAACCGTAGGGGCCTTGGGATGGCAACTCCTTAGAAGTGTTTCATAGAGGTAGGCCCAGGTCACATGGAGAGATTACAAAAAGGACTTTCTAATACTCTAATTTAGTACAGCCAAACCTCGGTTCTCAAACAATTCAGCTCTTGAACAATTCAGTTCTTGACCAAGTTGGTCATGGGAAAAACGTCTCTGTCGTCTAACAAACTTTGGGTCTCATTCTGTGCCCGGCAGCCCTTTCAGGCTGACACCCATATGATCAGTCATCGACGTGTCTCTCCGGGAACAAACAAAGGAGGTTCTGTTTTTGAACTGATCACATCTCCAACAGTTTTCTGGAACGAATTGAGTTCGAGAACTGAGGTTCCACTGTATTTAAAGGAGTGGAGACTTTTCTGGGGAGATAAAGAGACTTTAACTGTACCCAGTGAGCGCATCCTGAAAGAATATATGAACCGGTGCTGCAGCTCAGCTCCAACACAGGTACGTGCCACTATGTGGTGGGTGTCACACAGGTTATATCTCCTAATGCAGACCCAGGGAACATGACTAAATTCTTTGAGAATGTTTCGTAAGAGGATTAAATGAGATAGTGTATGAGAGACACTTGAGGGATTCTTGGAACTTGGCTGCTTGAAATGCAGCCTCCTTCCTCTCCCAAGCCCCTCCAAACTGTTTTGCTCTCCAGATTCATACAGCTGCTGGATCCTGCTGGCAGGTGGAAGCATAAGGGAAGCCCTGAGTTCTTCGGGGGTCCCCAAGAACACACTGCAAAGGGCCTCCCCTCCTGTGGTCTAGGCAAGCACTTGGTTAATGGCATTGAACTTAAGTGTTTGGGACACCAGCCAGCGACTATAGGTGAGATCTGCACATGGATCACCAGGGGAAGGTCAGCATATTACTGGGAAGTACAATGGGATATACATAAAACAAGGAGAGAAAGATGGAATGAATTCCAAATTATGTAAAACAGCAATATGTTTAAAGAATAAGGAAAAGAAAATTGTGAGATAAAATAACCACTAGAGTTAAAAGAAAGAAATAAAAGCAGGTATATAGTTATAACACTATAGTGAAAGTTTTAAAGATAGTAATTGTCAAATTGTGTTAAAAACAAAACAAAAAGGACTTTTTATGCAGTTTATAAATAACCTATACAAAATAAAGTAGTAATGAATATATTTTATAAAATAAGAGACAGGTGGATTTAAAAAATAAAAAATACAGTCAAATTCAAACAGAAAGAAAGCAAAAGAAGAAATATTAAAATCACTCAAAAATGAAATTTAGGGGAAAAGGCACCAAACTGGTTAAAGAAGAACCTCAAAATATGAAGTTTTGGTAGGAAAGGAGTAAAAGAATAGAATAAACCCAAAATCTGAATAGATGGTAGATAAGAATTTTCAAAAATTGGTGAAAAACATTAAGTGACTTATTTAAGAATTGCTATGAACCCCAGTCAGAATAGATAGTAAATCACATATACCATATTTTTGGGACTATAAGATGCACGTTTCCCCCCCAAATTTGGGAGGAAACTGGGGTGAATCTTATAGTCCGAATGTAGCTAATCTTGCTTACATTGGTGAAATATTACATTATTTATGTTATTAAATATTTTACATTTTTTGCTTCAAAACATTTTTTCCTATTTTCCTCCTCTAAAACCTAGATGTGTCTTATGGTCTGAAAAACTGCTTATGTGTATGAGCAGTTTATGAGCATCTAAAACTGCTCATACACATAAGCACTTATACAGCCCGAGCCCTAGTCAGCCAGTGTTAATACCATAGCGAAGTGAGGGAGGCCAGAAAACAATAGAATGACCTTGTTTTAGAAAGGAGAATAACACAAAGAAATGGGAGGGAAGGGCGACAGAGTTTAAAATATTTCAGGTTGTAACCTTGCTAGGGAAGTGGGGGAAAATAATCATTTTTGTTTTACTGGAATACGTCAAGTTTTCTCCCTAGGTATAAAGAGAGAAGGCAAGTGTATGCTGCTTTCTAGAAGCATGCATTAAACATGAGATTGAAGACAGAAGGCAGGAAAAAGCTCTGCAATACAAAACTCAAACCACAGTGACAGCAGGAGCGTCAGAGACAGTAAGACGGTGAGAAAAGGAGCGTCATTAGAGATGAAGAAAGACATTCCCAAGGACAAAATATGAACCTACCAAGGGTATATAATGATTCTAAATGTGTATGAATCCAGCGATGTGGTGGGAACAGGCCACTGCCCCTCCCGGTAGAGAACTTGGCTGGGCCCACTGATTAGAAAATGCCCGTGGAACCCAGGCAAGTGTGGGGTATGGAGTCATATTGCTAAAGGCCTGTGGTCCTCTTTGCCCCTAACATAAGTTATCTTGACAGCGAGCAGTGGCTAAAGATTTTTTTACTGTGTTTACTGTATTTTTAAGACTATTTTTAAGAAAGCTGAGGTGAAAGTGAAGAAACCCTGGGTGCTGACTTACACGAAGCGGCAAGATTGTAAACCGCAGCCAGACCCTCTGACTTCTGGCGAAGGATGCGACCCATGGTTGAGATGGCGCACAAAAAACCCTTCTTGCCTTCAAGCAACTTCCACTCTGGGGGAGCCCAACCTACAAAGGTAACTAAAATATAAGGAATAGTTTGATAAATGTGATAAAAATGGTAAAAGCAGAAATATACACACAAAGGATACTGAGTGTCACAAAGAGAGGTGCATGTAAAGGTAACGATGAAATATGAAAAAATGAATTCAAAAGCACCCACGCAAATGCAGGGTGAGAGAAACCGAGACTTTACTTCCCCTCCATTTCCAGGACGGTCCCCAGTTAAGTGCAGTAATACCCTCTCCACTTGAGTCCTATTAGGGCATCACACAGCCTTATCCTTGCATTTGAGCATAGTTTGAGATCTGTTTTGCAAATTATGATTTAACAAAAGAAGTATGTCAAAGATCAGACTGTAAGAAACATGGAAGTTCCTGTGAGACCCTCACTTGACACAGCTTTCCATAGAAACTGTCTTGCTTTAAGGCAGAGTCTGAATTCCACATTCTCTACTGACCCTTCAGTAAGGGTGCATCTCTGTGGAGGGGATGCACATGGAGTTCCCACCACCTTCAAAGGGCTGCTCTGCTGAGTCAATTGAGCAGAAGGAAAGGAATGCAGCTGGGACAACCTGCAGCTTCCCAAATAGCACTTTATAAGCCCCTCCATGTGAAAATTGCATGGCAGAAATCTAAAAGAAAACAAGGAGTTCAGAAAACAGCTGGCAGGGCAATTATTCTATGTAATCACTACAATGCCTGGTGTGAAGCAGGCCCAGTGGGCCCCGGCATTCCCCTTTTCCCAGCTCCCTGAACATAAACCAAGCCCATGGGTCTTAGTTTAAGACATAGCCTTATAATATTCCCTGCAGAAATGGCACATCAATTGGAATTCTTTAATAGCAAAAAATATGTTCAGAATAAGATTGGGACACAAAACTTACTTCCTTTTTAGTGTAAGCCTTTAATTCTGCATATTACTCCTTATCTGCTTGCCCAGGTAGAACAGAGATTTGGAATAAGAATCAGGAAAAGACTGCCAATGTTCTTTCTACATCTGTGTGTCTATAGAGAGAGGTGGGATGAAATAATTAGCTTAGTTTCCCAGGCAGGTGATTTTTAAAACTATGAATTCTGACTCTGTGTGTGTGTGTGCATGCGTGCGTGCCGGGCACTGATAAGTACTGGGACTATAACAACAAACAAATCAAGGTCCCTGACCTCAGATTATTCAGCTTCCAGTTGAAAACAGACAATAATTAAAATTACAACATATTTATACTTTGGGGGTGATCGATGCTATAAAGAAAGCATAAAGCAGGGGAGTCGAGATTAGGAGTGTTAGAGATGGAATTACAACCCTCCACAGGGGGTCAGAGAAGGCTCCAGTGATAAGGTGAGATGTGAGCAGAGATAAATGAGGACATTAGCCATGCGGATACCTGGAGGAAGAGCAGGGGACAAGAAAAGTTCAGCAGAGGGCACAGTGAGTGCAAATGAGGTCAAGCACGCTTCTCACTGTGACATGAAGGCTGCTGTGAGCAGCCGGAGTGAAATGATCGAGGAGCATGTAAGAGACAATGTCATAAAAGTAGTAGGAGAGGGAAGACCACAGAAAGTCTTACTGCTCATGGTGAGGTCATGGGCTCTTACTTTGAATGAATCCGCTGGAGGAATTTGAGTGGAGGAGCAACATGACGTGACATCCACATTCACGTTGTCACCCAGGTTGCCCTAGGGAAAAGACCCAAAGTGGGGCAAGACCTGAAGCTGGGAGACCAAGAATGCAGGAGGTTATTGAAATAACCCAAGCAAGAGGTAGTAACCCTTTAAACCAGTGTGATGAATGTGGCCGCCCCACAGAAACGGGGTGTGCACCCATCGGAATTGGCTTCAGATGTTGAAACTGATTTCTCACACACACACACCAATAGGGCACGGAAAGTTTAATTACTCCTATAATGAGGCTTTTTGAAAAGGACAGCATAGACCTCCCAGGATGGTTCCAAAATGGCCTGAGGGAGCAGGCAAAGGAAATCGGGCAGTGGGGTGGGGAGGAGCTGGGTGGAGATTAGGGAGCCGGCTGGGTTCAGAGGGTTCCCACCCATGGTTTGAATCTCTCACTGAGGCCAAAACAGGGGGCCCCTGGGGCTTTTTAAAAATCAGCTTTTCCAGATGTAGGGCAGAAGGAAAAGAGAGAGGAGTGAGGCTTAAAAACTGTAAGCACTCAAACACACAAAAATGCAGTCAGTTCTTTCATGTAATAGTAGAGATGGTAAGAGGTAATCAGATTCTGGAACTATTTTTAACGCAGAGGAATAACATTGAGCTGGAATGAGATTCGGCATTAAGGAGAGTAGGCTGCTTCTCTCTCTCACTATATCTTATCAAATAAAAATTTAAAAAGACCTAAAATCAATAAGAAAGTTGCTATATATTGAAAGTTTCATTTAAATATTAAGGTCATGTCCTTTACTTTAACTCTCTGCAACCTCCCCAACCATTTTCCCTGGAAACCAAGACAGTCTCTGTAATAGGTATTAAAATATAGCTATTGATCACAAAGATTTACAATATTACATGATTAGAATATTATGTTGACTTAGACTCCATGCTGCTTTGCTTATCACTGAAGTCAATCAGTGACTTGAAATGAAATTTTCTTAAATTTCCTACATTATAAAACTGAGATTTCATATCATGATTCATCATAGATATATTTAAATATCTGGGGTATAATAAAAAGTCTTTTACTTACATTACAACTTTTATTTCAAAAATGACCTTTTATTATTTTATAGCTAATAAAGGAAGCAGCTGTATTATAATAAAAGTGTCCTAAAATAGGAATCTAACATTCTGGGAATTATTCCAATTTTGCCATAAACTAAGAAAATGCCTGGTCCTGGGTACGTGGGTTCTCTGAGGTGCATCTGTAAAATGAAGGGATAGGATTGAGTAATCCCCAGGGTTCACCTCTTGGTGGCCCTGTGTCAGAGCTGACAGCCCACGGGACAGTTTGAAGGACACTTGAACAGGTGAGTGGATTCACACACTGCTGGTAACAAAACCCTTTACCTCTGCCTGGTCAAATATGAGTGATGGCTCTATAGTTAAAGAAAGCCAGAGGACGCACGTAGCCTTGAAGTTAAGAAATTTTACCAGAATTCTTTTAAATGAGTTTTTTAATGAACCCATTTCTGTCTATTGTAGAAACAAGAAAAATATTGAACAGTATAGAAAATATTTAATGAAAATTAAAAGAATGGACTATGTTACGCATTCCTGAGAATAAAGTCAGTAGAGCTTGGATGTTGTTAAAATGTAACTCTCAGATACTTTACATACTTATTTGTAGGTTACTCCTTTGAAATCAGAGATTTTTTAAACTTAAAACCATCACAAACTATCTAAAATTACTTTGACACTGGTCTTGGCAGGTGTGGCTGGGTTGGTTGGAGCCCTGTAGCTGAAAGGCAGCTGGTTCAGCCCTCAGTCAGGGCACAGACCTAGGCTGCGGGTTTGGTCCCTGGTCTGGGCGCACAGGGGAGGCAGCGAACTGATGCTTCCTTCTAGCATCGATGTTTCTCTCTTTGCCTTCCTCTCTCTCTAACCGCAGTGGAAAAGGTAAGGATATAAAAAATATTAAAATCACTCTGACCCTGGATTATTCATCTTAAAGATAAAAGTATTGCTGAATATAAAACTGTCAAAATTGCGGCCATATGTTAGGTATCCCCTGTCAAAAGAAAACTTGATGTGTAATTTTTTAAAAGATTTTATTTATTTACTTTGAGAGGGAATGGAAGGGAGGGAGAAAGAGAGGAAGAGACACATTGATGTGAGAGAGAAACATCGATAGGTTGCCTCTCAAACGTGCCCAACCCGGAACTGAATCCACAACCCAGGCACATGCCCCAATGAGGAATGGAACCAGCAACTTCTGGCTTTGCGGGGTGACACCCAACCAATGAGCCACACTGGTCAGGGTTTATGTGTGATTTTAAAAAACCAACTAATTAATGTTTTAAAAGATGAAAGATAACAACAATATAAAGCTACAGCTCAACCCTTTTTTTGACAGCTATTGAAGCACTTTCAGAATTGATGGAAACATCTGATACAGAAAAAAGTCCTGTCTCACAGACAGTGTCACCATGTCCCACCGAAATTACTCCCTTACGTGTCTCCAGTGGTTGTTTGCTGTATCCAATGCTCTGTCTTAGGAGAAGACTCTCCACCTTTATTATCCTCAGTGCCTGCCAGATTTGGCCATTACTTTGATAATTCACTTTCCAGCTGAAGTCATAGCATGCATAGTGTTTCAGTTGCTGTTCATGGACTCGGTCCGTGGTACCACACACAGCTTTTTGATGGGGGAGACAGGGATTGCTCATCTTTGTATGCTTAGGATGCTGCACAGCACTTGGTGCACGAGAGGACTGTAATAAGAGTTTGTTCTATCAAACCAGTGGGGTTTGTAAAAAGTGCAAGCAGTGATTGGAAACTGAATCATCAAAAAATAAAACTAGTCTTTTGTTCTGATGTGGGCTAAGAAAGTGAGTTAGGGATTTAGAAATACTTGCTGAGTTGTGGAACAGCAACTTCGAAATTCACTACACAGGAACATATTTCTGCCTAAGAGAGAATATTGGGAATTTACCACAAATCTGACGACAGAGATGGCATCTGTCTCATGAAAATAGGAAAGAAAGAAAGAGGGTGGAAGCCACGTTAGAGACAGGTGAAAATGTAGCAGGCCTTTGTGACAGCTAGGAGGGAGTAGATCCTTAGGGACATAGTTTTGATGTGGTTTATATTTCACTCTTGTTTAATTTTATCTATCTCAGAATCAGTGTGAATTTTTTTCAATATGTGAATATTGCTCAGCTGTGCTGAAAGTTCATAAAGTTTTTATTAAAAATTGGATTCACTGATTAAAGAGTGAATAGCGATGATG
This sequence comes from Micronycteris hirsuta, assembly GCA_004026765.1. Classification (NCBI taxonomy): domain Eukaryota; kingdom Metazoa; phylum Chordata; class Mammalia; order Chiroptera; family Phyllostomidae; genus Micronycteris; species Micronycteris hirsuta. Next base: position 23,077 of record PVJI01016164.1, read on the forward strand.
GTAACAGAAGTGAGGGAACCCTAGCAAAAAGGTAGAAGTCATAGAGTCAGACAAAACGTTTTTGGGGGCTTCTTGTCCTAGAGCCCCCCTCTGCTCAAAGCCTGGAAGTCCATAGTTGATGATAAGGATCAGCAAGTGGGACTGATGCAAACCAATAAAATAAAGTTCCCTTTCACAGAGATTATCTCAATTTGTACACCAACTTCTTTTCATAGCTCTTACAGCTCAGTGTTTGCCACCGACCAGCAACCCCAGCAACCTTTCTAGGTAGGACGGAGGGATGTGTGTACTAACCCTGGGCTTTGGGGGCTCTCAGTTATAAGTCACCTAATGATAATGACGTTAAATGTGGTCCTGGTGCTGATAACTTTGATTTTGTTCTTATTACTAAGGCAGAGCTTCCACCTTAGCCCCCAGTTCATTGTAAGGGGCTCAGAAAATCAAAACTGTACAGGGCAAGGCGTGGCCTTCTGATGGAAGGTAGCAGAGGCATTTCTGGAGCATAACTTAGGAACTGACATTGGACAAAGATTAGTTCACAGCACCGTCTGAGCACAACATGGGGTCACGGAGTGGCCTACCCGTGGGCAAATTATAGGGACAAGAATCGTGCTGCTCAGTGATGGAGGTTGGTAAGCAACATTCTGGACTACATAGGTCCCGTGCTTGTTTCTAGAATATTTAATTTTTAGCCCTAAGATGTCATTCTAGCTCTAAGACAAAATAAGACTCTGGAAGCTTTACCTTGATAAGAAGCAGTTAACTCCTTTAGACTGCGCCAGACCAATTCATTATTCAACAAATTTTTACCAGCTGTTCATCAAATGCATTGTATAGTGATCACTGATTGTCAGGTGCTGCCTTAGCTGTTATGATGGTAGCATTGAAAAAATGATTAAAAATGTCTGCCCTTATGACGTTTATGAGCTGGGAAAACATATTGCTTTGTGTTGGGAAATTTGTGTTGGAATGAAAATTTTGGCTTTTGTTTGAAATTTACAGCACAGAAAGTATATAAAGCAGTTTGACATTACTTGTGACTCAAAAGTTAGTTGTTGCAAAAATGATATTATTTAGTATGTGTTTCACCTGTAAGTGCTATTTTGCCTCTAAATTTTAATTTGAATTCACTGAGCCTTATCAATGCTGTGGAAGAAGCTGGTTTCCAAATGATTTTGTGTTCTCTAGTAGTGGCTGAGCACAGTTTTTCTTGCTCAGAAAAGAAATGTAATTTTGACTCTCTTCATTTACTTTTTATTTTTGAAGAAATTAATTGACGAGTTATTTTTGAAATACAAGCATTGTTTGTGGCTCTATTTGCTTTGACAATAAAACAGGAACACTGCTGAGCCGTCAGACTGGTGTGCAGGAGGGCATGTGAGGTCCTCCAGCCACTGTCCCCGACGCGAACCCGTGGGACCAGTGGCGGGCACAGCCACCAGAGCGAATGATGTGCACTCTTGACTCTTATGTGTTGATAACATGATGGATTCAGATATTTTCTGCAAAGTTTCTGCTCTTGAATGATGCAATAAATAACCATGGGCTTTAAATACCTTATGTTTTTTTTAACTAGCTTTGTTATTTTGTCCAACTAAACCTTTTTCTGCTCCACATATATTTTTAGCATCACAGCTGTAATATATCTTAGCAGATTCCACTCTAGGTTGTACTGAATTAATGCTTTCTCAGTTTCTCTGAAAACGTGCTCACCTATAGTTGTTCCACCCAGCTAATTCAGTAACTGTGAACTTGGCATCAAATAAACAACTGAATAGTGTAGGTAACATTTCTTCATCAAGAACCAAAACAGACCACTCAAAACATTTGCTTTTTTGTTGTTGTTGTTAACTACTGGTGTTGTTCCCAATATGTTTAACAATTTGAAAAACTCTTCTCATCAAAAGAGTAATGGTTCTGAATTTATTTCTTCTGAATGCATTTCTTCAACTACTGACGTCAAACACAATTTAATTAACTCACTAACAGTGCACCACTTTCTTTGCATAGCTAATAAAGGAGCCACTGGGAGACTTAGGTTGCAGTCTCCATCTTTTTTTTGTCAGTGTGTGAAGAAATTCTACTGTGATAAGCATTTGGTTTTAACTTTTCTAATTTTTCTGGACATCGATTTCCTGTCAGTAGAGAATATCTTACTGAGGGCTCTGCCTGATAATATCAATGCACATTGTATTAGTTTCCTGTTGCTGCTATAACAAAATACCACAAACTTAGTGACAACACAAATTTATTATCTTACAGTCTGGGAGGTTAGAAATCCAAAGGGAGTCTAACTGGGTTAAAATGAAAATGTCGTTGGGGCTGTGATCCTTCTGGAGGAACTATGAGGCTATATTCCCGCCTTTTCCAGGAGGATTAGGAGGATTCCTGAATTCCTCGGTTCATGAGGCCCCAGACAGCGGTCACATCACGCCAACCTCTGCTTCCATCATGCCATTTCCTCCTCGGACTCCGACCCTCCTGCTCCCCTCTTTCTGAGGACCATCGTGCTTCCGTTGGGACCACTAGGTTGTAACGGTCTCGGTGTCTGCGTGGAATGGTGAGATCTGAGCCCAGCGGCCAGAGCCACAGGCCTGCTCTTAAGGGATTTTAAATTGTGCATTTTTAACATTACAGTCAAGTAATTTAAGATATTTCTTGTGCTCTCTCTGTTAGGGGTATTTCAATTCATGGCAGCACGAATTGTTTTGTAAAAGGGAAAATGTTTCTAATGGTGTTTCAATGTTCATGCCGATACAGAGTAAGCTATTGCTTTGCACTAGGCGATGTGGCCACAGAAAGAACGCTGTTACTGCAAGGAAAACAATCCTATTTCTTCAGACAACAGACATGGTTAACCACGTTCTCCTGTTCTTTTCATTGATTTCTAACTGAGTTTATTGCGTTTCAGACTGGGAATTGAGAAATTATTTGAAGTACTTTAGGTAAGCCTCGGGATATTTTATTAAAAAACACTCAGCTCAATTGCTGTGTTCAAAATACACATTTAAAATGCCTCTGTATGGACACTAAAGTAAAACATACATCTTTCTGGGTTGTAAACATGTGGTGGTACCAGAGTATTATGTAGTCAACATTAAATGAAAGCTAGAACTGAATGTGCTGAAACAAAATTTGATTAACTTGTGGACTCATCTTTATTTTTGTCTTTAACTTAAAAAATAAATATAGTTGACATACAATATTTCATTATTTTCAGTTGTACAACATAGTGATTTGACATTTATATATTTTATGAGGTGATCACCGTAGTAAGTCTGGTACCTACCTGTTACCATGCAGTTATTATATTATTGACTATACTCCCTGGGTTGTGTATTAAATCTGCATAGCTTATTTATAATATAACAGAAAGTTTGTACCTCCTATTCTCCTTCAGCTTTTTATCCATCCCTTCATCCCCTCCTGTCTGGCAGCCATCAGTTTCTTCTCTGCACCTATGAGTCTGTTCCCATTTTGTTTTGTTTATTAAATTCTCTTTAACTTTTAGAAAACAAGACTTCTGAAGTAAATTGGTGTATTCTGTCAAAGACTTACAGTGACCCATTTTGTTTATGGTGCATCACAAGAAACTCGTTCAGGACCTGCTGGTGTGTGTACAGTGTTTACAAAAACAAACGCACCAAACCACCCATGGGGATAGAGGGCAAGGGTCACAAACCAAAGACGGGGCTGATCGAGGCCAAATACCCTGGTTCCCAAGGTCAGTTCCATGGCCCACGTTTTCCTGTGACAGGGTTTGTTCAGACTACTGCACTCTTCATTTGCTGTAACAAATGTTAATAATCTAATTTTTTGTAAGGCCCTGTGTCTAGAGTAAAATAAAAATTATCTGTCCATCTTAAGATACTTAACTTAGTCACATCTGCAAAGTCCTTTTTGACATGTAAGGCAGCACATTCATGGGTTCCAAGATTTAGGATCTGGACATCTTTCCTTTGGAGGGTGGTGTTATTATATTGCCTACCACAGCTAAAATGTCACTTCATAGAAAAACAATGCTTTGTCACCTGACTTGATAACAACATAAACCACACTGTACTACACCTTAGAAATGTGACATTTGAGGTCCACTTTTCTCTTCCTCTTTTGTTTTGACTTGATGGATATGCACGGATAGTAGAAAAATGAAATCAAATAAAATGACATGCATAGCAGTCGAAATGCTGTCAAGTTATAAGTCCATCACTGTAATGAGTCAGCAGGGGGCAGCTGTGAGAGCACCCCAGAGGCTCTCTGTTCAACTATTGAACTCTGCCATTGTAACGGAAACACAGACATAGACAGTGTAATCAGTGGATGTGGATGTGTTCTAATAAAACTTTATTTCCGGCATTGCAATTTACATTTTATATAATTTTAAATACAGTGACCTATTATTATTCTTATTTTTAAAATAGTTTCAAAATTGGAAAGCCATTTTAATTCGTGAGTTGTACAAAAAATTAGGAGTGAGTCAGGTTTTGCCTGTGGGCTGTAGTTTGCTTTCTCACAGGGCATCAGAGCCCTCTTCTGCGGGAGGTTGTGTGGGCTGTGCCTAGAATTGGACTAGTTCATTTCTGCCCACATTGCATCAGCTAGAACTCGATCACCTGACCACACCTACCGGTGGGCTGGGACATGTGGTTCTCCTGTGTGTCTAAGGAAAGAGAACATGGGTATTGGTGAACATTAGCATTTCTACCTGCTCTTGCAGGGAACCAAATTTTCATTTTCTCCCTTTTCTCCATATGCAGACTTTACTGACTTCCAAAGTGCATTTCAAAGGCCAGGATCTAAGGTAATACATGCCCTCTACAACATATCAGATACAATTGCTCATAGCCCTGTCACTTATGAACTTAGAATATGCCCCTGATATCCACCATAACAATAGATCCACTTGAACAGGGTAAGAAAGGGGAGACACAGTGCATAGCGGTCAGGGTAACCAGCTGGACAAACACCGAGAAGGCTCCCTACCCAAAAGCAGGGGAAGCTCAGTGATTTCTTTCTGAGTCAGCTCTCTGTGAGGCAGTCTGGCACATGACTCTCTGTCGCCCTCCAACTCCACCCTTCTGGAGGTTCTTCCACAGCGCGCATGCTCCTTAGCACACCTGAAGTGCGTTATGCTTCCCTTGGGGTGGGGAGCTTTGACAGCCCACTGCCTTTCCAAAGATTATTTTAATGCTCTTTAATTACACCCCTTTAGACCACCCTCATGGTTTTCTGTGCCGTGCAGTTTCCTCATGAACAAAGCTTCAGATTTATTTGCTTGCAATAAGTACCATGGGCTTATAACAACACCCAAAGATGCCTCCCGGGCATTGCCTTCAAATCAGCTTGATTTTATTATCTAATTCCCTCCATTTTGTTCTTAACTTAATGGTGGCTAATCACTTGGTTCAACAGAAGGTTTTTTTGGTTACTCAAAGGCTTTCTCACTCATATCACTTACTAGCTGGAATCTAGAAACCACAGACATTTCCAACTCCCTCATGGTCCACATTTTTCTACTCTTTCCATTCCCTCTCACTTCTGCTCACAAAGTGGCCAACTCGTTCCTGAGCTCGTTTCCTTCTTATAAAACCCTGTCAGCAGCAGACAACCTCGTCAGGCTGGGTTACTGACATTGTTTTCTCCCCCTTTCCCTAGGGCTACAATTCAGTAAGCACGTGGTCAGCCTACCAAATTATTGCTGGCAGCAGATTTTTGCAAATGTCTTTTCCATAGCATAACCCTTTCCTGATTTTCAGTCTGCTTACCACCTTCCTCCTCATAAGCCATATTCTTCAATTTCCACTGGAAAAATGAGGTATTAGGCTGAGTGCTATAGCAAACACCATTAACGTTTCAGGAGTGTAATGCAATTACATTTTCTTTCTCATTCATGCCATAGCCCAAATTGGTGTTCAGTGGGCAGCTCTCTTTGTGGTCAGATTCTAGTCCTTAGGAGGAGATTTGAACTAACAATTTAAGGTTCCAAACCTAAAGTTCATGAGATGATACCAGAAAGAATGACACAGAAATTTAGGTAAAAGACACGTATTTGAATTCACTTAGGAAAAAGTAAACCAAAAATTAAATCCCAATCAGGAACCAGAGTCACTAGATGTCATGTCCCACAGAATTGAGATAAAACTTTCAAGTTATCCCCTCACATTCCCCCATGGCTGCGCTTGATTAAGAAAGTCCATTCAGCAGGAAGTATATATGTCCTCAGCCCCAGGATGTAGAAGGTGACAGAGAAAGGAGACCAGGCAGATGTTAGCTTTCTCTCCAGAGAGCACCCCAGTGTGGCGTGCGAGTTAACCAGACCTAAGGAGAGATCCTACTTTAAAGTGGAATTTGTCACTCTTCCCTTGTATAGTCATCATTTTCATTATAAACTTGGGAGTTGGATTAAAGCTTAGGAATAATTTTTCAATTTCTTTGTTTTGTTTTAGAAATTGCGAACTTATTTATATCAGGATTAGATGTGTATTAGGTTCTGTGGTGAACTTTCTTTGGTTTTATTTATTTTCCTGATTAAAGCCTCAGTATTTATACAGTCTCAGTGACTATAAATATGCAAATAAATGCAATCTCTTTGACAACCATATATCTCATATATTAGAACTATCACATGACCCAGCAATCATACTTCTGAATATGTATACAAAGGAAATGAAAATAGCATCTCAAAAAGTTGTCTGTACTCCCATGCTCATTGTAGCATCATTCACAATAGCAAATTATGGAAACAATGTATGTGCCTGTCAGTGAATGAATGGATAGAGAAGATGTGAGATATGTCTGTCTGGAAAAAGTCCAGCCATGGTTAATATAAAAAGAATGGTTTGCACAACATCAATGTAACCTGGCAGCCAGGAAGTGTGGACTGGAATACACATATGTGAACAATGACAGCTTCACTGTACAAGTCCATGGGGGTTGGTAAATGCTGTTAAGTGAGCGTGTGTACTGTGTGGCTGTCACATTCAAAATGATGGAGGGAGTAGAGAAAAGAATCTGGATCAAATTTTGGGTTAAGTTTGAACATTTCTCTGTGGAAAGTATTCACATGATTTAGAAGGCCGCAGCTATGGGCAGTTGGTGATTGGCAGCTTTATCATGACAATGCACCTGCTTGCGCATCATATACTGTTCAGAGATTTTTGGTGAAACATCAAATCACCCAGGTTACTAAGCACCCCTACAGCCCAGATTTGGCACCCTGTGACTTCTGGCTTTTCCCAAAACTAAAATCATCTTTGAAAGAGAAGAGATTTCAGACTCTCTATAAGATTCAGAAAAATACAACAGGGCAGCTGATGGTGATTGGGAGAATGGTGTGAGGTCCCAAGGTGCCTACTTTGAAGAGGACTGAGGTGTTATTGTCCTGTGTACAATGTCTCTTGTACCTTGAATCTTCTCCAATAAATGCCCCTATTTTTCATGTTATATGGCTGGGTACCATCGGAACAGACTGTATATATCTCTCTCTATATATGCATATATAGAGAGATATATATACACACATATGCGTGTATATATGTATATATATATAATCTCCAAAATGGAAGTTATTTATAAAAAAATGTGTATTTATTCTTACATGTTTAAACTCCAATGACCTTGAAAGTCACCTTCCAAATACTCTCCATTTGATGCAATACACCTATCAAGATGTTTTTTCATTCCTCAAAACCGTTTTTGAATTCATGGATTTTGATGCCTTTTAGTGCTTCTGCCTTTTTTGTTTCACCTCTCCCACATTGGCAAAACGTTTCCCTTTGAGGACTTTTTTTAATCTGGGGAAACAAGATAATGTCACTCAGGATGAGATCAGGTGAATTGGGAGGGGGGGCATGGGGGTCATGCGATATTGGGTCAAAAACTGCTGGACACTCAGAGAGGTCTGGCCAGGTGCGCTCATAAATCATCCATCATGAAATGGGCAAATGCGCTGAAAGAGTCTTTAAAAAAATCACCGAATTCAAACACGGCTCTCACAACACCAGCTGGCACACTGATACAGATGGGTTCCTAGAACACTCACCTAGTGGGAGAATCCTGAACTATAAGGGGCCTGCCCTGCAGAAGATAATTCCTTTTTTTTTTGTTCCCCTCCAAATGTGTGTGTGTGTGTGTATGAGACAGAAGGAAATCCTGCAGTTTGCAACATGGAGGCCCTTGAGGGCACTGTGATCCATGAAGGAAGTCAGACAGAGAATCGTATCACTTACATGCAGAATCTAAAATAAAACGTCAAACTCAGAGTGGAAGAGTAGTTCCCAGGGACTAGGGAGGGGAAATAGGGAGAGGTTGGTAATGGGTACAAACTTTCAGCTCTAAGATGAATAAGGTCTGAGTATCTAACCTGGTGACTATAGTTGATAATGAAGACAAGCAGAGTTTGCCACTCCAAAATATGCCTTTAGAGGTGTTGATTTTAAGCTTGCTATAAAGGAACAAATAACTTGGGAAAAAAAGCCCCATAAACCTTTGACCTTCCCCCTAACTGCCTAAAAGGACTTTAAATGGAGGACCTGATCCAGGAAGGGCGATATCATCACAGATCACTGTAGGTCAATGTAAATGGGTGTGTGATCGACAGGGAGGGACCTAGCAAGCAAGGCCCATTTGTTCAGAATCCATTCTGTGACCCAGTGTCGGAGAGCCCAGCAGACATTTAGTCACCGATCATTTGCTTTTCCATCTCCATGTGAATTGCTTTCCTACCTTTTGAAATTCCAAACCACATCCCCCTGCTTGTCCTTAGTTCTTGAAGGGCACATCTGCCTCAGCTTCCCACTATGTTCTTGGGTTCATTTTTTATGGAATCCCAAATGTGCATTTGTATAATAAGCTTGGACATTTTCTCTTTTTAAACTGTTTCTCTTAATTTGATTATTAGCCCAGCTAGAAGAACTTAGAAGGTGGGACAGAAATCATTTTTTATGTCCTCACAATAACACTATGTGGTATAACTGAAATTTGCTAGGAGAGTATAACTTAAATGTTCTCTCTCCATCTCTCTCTCCCTATAAATACACACACACACACACACACACACACACACACACACACATATATATATATATACATATATATATATATGTAGTGATGAATGTGTTAATTAACCAGATGGCAGAAATCCTTTCACAACATATATCAAATCATCACGACATATACTTTATATATATTACATTTTTATTTGTCAATTATACCTCGATTAAATCCAGAACATAAGAATACTAGTAGAGATTGTATCCTACACCAGCCACTGCATGGTGTGGAAGCTAGAAGATGAGTGAGATGTGAATCCTGCTTTCAGGTGTATTCAGTAGGATGAACCAATTCTTGGAAGTTGGAGTAAGAACAAGGATTCAATATCTGATCTAAATTTTTGCAGACAAATGTGGTTTGTTAAGAAGAAGAAAGAATAAGGGAAAACCATTTGATGTTATGGAAAGAAAGCACATAAAAGGAAGAAGAAGAAAAAGAAGAAGAAGAATGAAGAGAATCCAGCTAAGAGGCTTCACACTCAGCCCCACCCCTGTGCCTTTTTGCCCTTGCATTGGAACAAGCGGCATCCACAAAGATTCTCTGTGGCTTGGAGCAGATCTGCTTAAGTAGCTGTCTTCCCCTCGTTGGAGTAATGACAAAGGGATGGTTATCAAGTAGGAAGGGTAGCAGGAAAGAGAGTCATTTTTAAGAATGTCATTAAAAAAATACATGAAGTAACACATTAACAAAACAGTTCATGTTTGATAAAAGCTGAAGTAGAAGAGTTTTCCATAAAGAAAAAAAGCAGATAAAACTCTGGAATGGCTAATGTATGTTACCTACAGAACAATAAAAATAACCTTCAGAAAACACATGTCAAATGTCTTCAATGCAATGGCTCTGTCTTTATGGCTAATTCTCCCTCAGTGAAGTGTTTGACTTGGGTCCTGCTCTATGAGGAGTGACAATGTAACCAAAGTGATAGAGCTCTGTTTCTGTTGACTTTGCTTTGTGGTTAAAATGATTCAAATTACTAAAATATATTCAAGCTGCTTTATTCATAGCAAAGCCCAGTTATCTTCCTTTGGAATATCATTTGGAGATGATGAAATGATGCATGAAGAGCTGTACTGAGGAATGTATTTACTGTAGATGAAAAGCACAGATTACTAGAAAAATTCAATTTGAAGTAGAAAATACACGCCACTGGGTTCCATGTGGAATAGTAATATACCACTGATTTTACACAGAATTGAATATGCTCTTAGAAAGATGATTTCATAAACACACTTGGGAGGATAGAATTTGAATATAAAAGTTCCCTTATTTAGCATTTAAAATTTTTTTTATGTATTTCAAATATATCAGAAGATACCATTTGGTGAATTGGGGGAAATTTTTTTTTCCTTCTCTGTAAGATAGAGAAGTCCAGTAAAGGAGTCCCAGTACACAGTCTCAGTTCCAAAATCAAGTGTGTCTTCAGTTGAAATGATTTCTGCAGGAATATGGAGTTTGGTTCCAGGCCTGACACCTTCAGAGGCACCGGAACCACTGTGGACCATCTAGAAGAGAGCTTCTGAGATCTTTCAGTAGGACAGACTAAAGGAATCAGAGAAGGATGGAAAAGGATGCTGGCGGGACTCAGAGAAGGAGGAAAAGGATGCTGGCGGGACATTTGAAGGACAGTCTGAGGTACGGCCCCATGAGTAAACATAGAATGACTGTGGCATAAATTAAGTTGAAATTTAAGGTAAATAGATTTCACTTGATGTCAGACGATTCAAACCTGGAGGATTTCATAGCTGGCATGGGTGGTTTCTGGGGGCAGTAAGTTTCTTGGTTTCGGCACATGCCCAAAGAGCTATTTGGAGATATATTAATCTGACTTTTTAAGAAGTGGTTACAAAAGTAACCATTCATAGTACGTATGAAAATTCTTTATAATAAACATGAGAAGAAATAAACTATAAAAATAACAAGATATTGGGGAAAACATTGGTAAAGTATGTCAAAGGATTTCTAATAATTATACATAAATATTTTATATAAGAAGGACATAAAAACATAGGGAAAATGAACAAAGAACAGAAGTAGATAATGACAATGCCTATATAAGTTCAACCTCAGTTATTTAAAGAAGTCAAAGTTAATATTAATTCACCATTTTATACCTACAAAGAAAACACAATTGAAGAATAAAGTTAAATTTGTAATATGGTGGCAAGGTTGATTTTAAAATAATTCCATACATTGCCAATGGCATTGTTCATTGATAAAGTCTTTAGAAAAGTAAGAGAACAGCTAAATCACATCATGAGCACTGTTTGTAACTTGCTTCATCAAATCTCTGCTTGATGATATAGTCTCAGGAAACAACTTACATGGTATGAATTGCAGCAGAATCTATAACAGTGAAAAAGTTAGAAAGAAATAAATTATATTTACAACAAATCAATAAAATATGTACTAGTCATTAACATTTTATGAACACCTATAATATAAACTTTGTGACAAAATCTTATGCAAAAGTAGAAGTTAAAAGTAAATTGTGGCTGCAACAATATAAAATATGTAAGCATGAGAGAAGAGCAAAGAAAAAGAAAAATAGTAGCAAGTGTAGTGCAATTATAATGTTTTTTCTTTACTATTTTCCTATTTAAAAAGTAGCACTGCAGTTATTTAAATGTATAATTTAGGAGGGGAAACCTTTTTTGCGCACGGCATTAACACGTGTAACTGATGAAAGTCTTGCTTCCACAAATCTGGTGACTTTCCTACGTGCATGTGAAAAACTAACTGGTTTAGTATGGGAATGGAGACAGAAATAAAAACACAATGAATCGGCTTGTAAATTCGCTTACTGGAATGCCAGCAATGGAGAGCATCATTCTGCTATACCTGAAACATAGAGAATAAAATGATAAATACTACCAACACAATTATGCACCCAGTGTACCTGGCATTCATCTTCCACAGAGACAGACAACCACTGTCCTAATCTGATGTTTATCATTCTTGTGCATTTAAAAATACTTATATTTGCGTAAATACAGGGGCCAGGCATAATTAGGTTTACAGTTGTCCATATGGAAAAATGCATACTACAAGAATAAATAATATAAGAATAAACTCTGTTTCACATATTCACAACTGTAAACCTACTCCACCATGTATATTCCCACATGAAACTTGATTTTGCACATTTCGATATTTTATATAAATACTGTGCTATGCATGCATTTTATACGTTTTGATTTTTTTTTTCCTAAACATTGTTTCTGGCCTGTGGGCTGTGGTTTCTGAGATGCATCCATGTTGCTGTGTGGAGTTTTTATTCATTTTCATGCTCCAGAGTATCCCAAAATATAAATACACCACATTTTGTTTCTCAGTGGTCCTATTGATTGACAGTCGAATGCTCTCTAGAATTTTGTTATTACAGATAATGCTGTTGTGAATATCGTTTCCCTGTCTTCTTGTACGTGTACAAGAATTTCTATCAATGCTGCCCAACAGAATTTCTGCCATGAAGAAAATATTGTTGTGCTATCAAAGACATTAGCTACTAGCCAGAGTGGCCATGGGCCCTTGAACAGTCTTCATGCAACTGAGAGACTAATTTAACGTAATTTTAATTATTTTAAGTTTAAACAGCCACAAGTGACAGCAGCTACTCTATTGGAGGGTGCAGCTCTGCATCACACACGGCAGGGGGCATCACACACGTGCATGCTGGGTCATGCGGGGTGCCCATCCTTGGCTTCATGCACACCTGCCTCCAAAGCGGCTTGGAACCGTGTGTGACGTGCGATCCCACTGCCAGTGGGCACATTCCTGTGGTTTCACATCCTCCCCAACAATTGGTATTCTACTTTTCTTTGGTCGTTTTTTCCAACATTATCATTGCGGTTTTAACACAAACTTACTTGAGGGTGCCCAAGCAAATTTTCACGTTCATTAGTTGTTTTGGGTTTTCTTTCTTGTGAAATACCTATGTATATCTTCAGCATTTTTCTATTGGATGCTTGGCTCTTCTCTCCTTTTTAGGAGTTTTAAAATATATATATTAAAATTATATTTAAAAATATATTTTTCTAGTGACAAATCCTTTGTGATTATATATAATGCCATATATAACATTTTCTAGTCTGTGGTCTATCTATTCATATATTTCGATTATAATTTCATGATATATGCCTTCTGATTCTATTTTAAACTACCCTGAGGTCAAAAAGCATTCTCCTAAAATGTCTTTATAACTTTATTTTTTTTCTTAATTAGGTCTTTAATCTTTGTGGAAATGACTTGCATGAAATAATTATGCATTTTGAAGTTCCTGTTCTCCCATAACCAGTCTCCACAGGCCCACTTCCTCACATGACCACTAAGCACATCATGTGTCCATACATGTACGGGGTGGTTTCTGAGGTCTCAATGCTTTAACATATATCCGTCTGTCATTCATCTTGCTTATTCCTACAGCAATGACTCAATTCCTGTAGCTTTATACCGTCTTGATATACAGTGAAACAAATTCCCCTGCCCCCAAATATAACTCTTCAAAATATTCTTGGCCTTTTGTTTTTCTATGATAGTTTAAGATCACTCTAAAATATTTGTTTTATTCTTATTAGAACTACTGGAGAGAATTAACATTTTTATGAATATCTTCCTACTCTTTTTTTCACTTAGTTAGGCCCTCTTTAATATTAAATCCCTTTGGCCCTCAGTTCTCACCCTCATTGTTCATATCCTAGTCCAAATCCCTATGATCTGGTCTGGGACTCTGTGGCATAAATGTATCTCCTGTTTCCGTACTCATCACACTCCCACCCCTCCCCCAACTCACCTGTCTGTTCTCCACACTGGCGAGAGTGATCCTATCAACTGTCACTCGGATTATGTCACGGCTATGCTCAAAACTCTCTAAGGACTCCCATCTCACTAACAATAAAAACACTGATCTCTAACTGTGGCCTAGGAGTGAGTATCTACATGATTCGGTCACCAGCCACTCTTCTGACCACATCTTTTGTGTCTCAGCCATCTCAGACCTGCTCCGCACTGTTTTCTTCTGCTTGCAATTCTCCTCTCCCTCCAGGTATACAGAGGGCTCACGTATTCACTTCATTCAAGTATTTGCTCCAATGTCATTTTACCTTAGGACTTCCCGCCCATCTGTTCTAAACTACCGCCCCATCCTTGTCACGGCCATAACCAGCGTAATTTTTATTTATAGCATTTAGCCTCACGTGACATCGCATCTACGTATTTGTTAACTTTCTTCCCACCCCCCTGCCCCAATCGGGATATGAACTCCATGAGAAGGCAATGCAAGAATGCTCACGCTTTGTACAGACCGTGTGCACTGCGGTACCTGGTCGCTCCCATCCTGCTGTGCTGGGGCCGTCGCCGGGAAACCGGTTCATTGCGTCACCTCCCCACACAGCGTCTAGAACAGTGCGTGGTGTTCAAGAAATGTTTGTTCAATGTGGTTTTATGTTTTCTCCATAAGGCCATGCATCCCGTCTGATACACTTATTCCTGGATTTTATTTTGTTATGTATTTTCGTATGTATTTATTTTGCATGTATTTTAGACATTTGTATTTTCTATTTTTCCCCTGTTTGTAGTTGTGTTTTTAATAAAAGAGAAAATAATACTCAAAACTAAACTTGACATCATCTCGACTTCTACCACACAGTCACACATTCATTCCAGAGTGCTATTTTAAAACACCTAACACTAGAGATGATGGAAAAGCACGTTTTGAATACAATATTTTAGGGGTGACAGTGATATATTATGCCATTTGTCATTCACAATAAAAAAGAATTTCAGAATCTGTCATGCAGACCATCTCTGTGAACAATGATTTGATCCCAGAACAAAGACAAAAGGATTGGAAGAGCTGTCCCGGCCTCCTGGCAAACACAGGGTACACAGGAAATTGCAGCTCCGATTATCCTATTGAAATCCCCCAAATGCTCCTGTTCTTTGTCAGTTTAGTTTGCTACAGACCCAGAGCCACTACTGCTCAAGTCGTCCCTGCCTTTTTCTACCTGCAAGTCTATGAAGTAAGGGCAATTACTCTGCAAAAAGGTGACACTTCCTTTATGGAAGATATTGAATTCTAGGTCAGAAAACAGTGCATTGTAATGAAAGGTCAGTAAGGACACAGCGGGCCAACTTTACTGTAACGAACCACGGAGGAGGGGGAGCCTCCAGACAGCATGGTGAATAAAGTGCACGCGGAGCCTCAGCAGCCACTTACTGCCTTTGGGGATCCTTTTGGCATGAATCTCTCTGAGCTCAATTTTTTATTGTACCACTAACATTCTATATTTAAAAAAAAAGTTTTGCTCTGAAAAGAAAGTTGGTCTTATCAATGCTTAGCACTAGAGCAACTGGACTGGGTCCATGAAGGTGTTTTGTGGGACCTGCTGACCTTCAGGGGAACTCCTAACTGGGCAGCAGTGTCGAATTTAATAGATAAGGTAATGCTTAGTGAATTGAGGCTTATTTTTCACTCAGCATTGTTCACCTGAATAACCTCTGCTACTCCAACACTCAGAGTATTGATTGTTCTTATGGAACTTCGATATACCATTGTTTTCCTAAAGGAATTATAGGGTGTCTCAACTTCGGTTGTAGGTAACCAAGTTATTGGCAGGGCAAAAGGAGTTCCATGATATTGCAGTGTAATCGAACAATCCCATGGTTCTCTTCACCTGTGGGAAAAGTCGAGGGGAAAAGCAATATGGCAGTCTTTTGGAAGAGAGGTGAATGATGTGGATGACCATACATGGATTACCAAAGAATCATACTTAGATATCAGTGTGCCTTTTTTTAGATGTGAAAATAAAGGAAATATTATAAAGACTTTGTACTAAGGGCTGCTCTTAAAAGAGCCAAGTATCCCCAAATTAAATTCACGCTTCTTAGTTCTTATTTTCTCATAACATAGGCATAATTCAACCATAGCATTCTGCCAATTATCTCCAGAGTAAAAACAGGGTATTAACCATTTCTTTTTCAAGGAACAAAGTTCATAAGAAACAATTGGTTACTGTTTGCTGGGGTAAG
>PVJI01016165.1:0-38983 GCA_004026765.1 Micronycteris hirsuta
AAATGAAGGGAAGGTAGAAGGAGTTAAAAAAATATAGAGGGACAGATAGGAAGGAGGGTGGGGATAAACAACCAAAGAAACAGAGAGAAAACAAGAGAAATTAAAAAAAAAAAGACTTTTGTTGGTTGGCTTCAACAGCGTCAGGCTGGGAAGATATCTGACTTCTCCTGCTGTCTTCCTGGGCTGCACTCTCAGCTTTTGTCCTGCCTCCAACCGAGTTGCCGGGTTTTGTAGCACCTCCTCTGGGTCGCCTGTCTGCCACCCTGAGTCAGCGTTTATGGGGTCTCTGTCTCCTGTCAGTGGGGCTCAGTAACTCCTCTGTTTCTCCCGCACGGAGGGACTCAGCACCGCAGGACTGGGTTGTGTCTCAGGCCCTCCAGGTGTGAGGTTCGCGCCCCTGCATTCGCCGTTCGCTTTTGTCTCTGTAATCGGAGCTTGCAAGCCGCAGGCCTGGGCGCCCGGTCGGGTACCTACTCCGTCCGCCCCCGATTAGCTCCACTGGGTGCGCGCCCAATCCAGGAGCTCAAAAGTTGGGTTTGCCTTTCAATTCAGACTCCAATTCTTCCTGCTGGGAACACCAGCCTCTGCAAATCAGTCGCCAGGTAAGCACCGACCTCCGGACTGCTGGGGACCAAGGCTCTTCCAACAGACGCGCGTGTCTGCCTTGGCAACTCACACACCCCAATCCAGCTCCCTCCCACGGAACCTGGAGCAAACCGGGAAGCTGCTGCTACTGGATCCGCATACCTCCCGGCTCCCTGTGAGGCCCGAGTGACCCCTTCCCTCCGAAGCAGTCTCCCTACCGGCTGATCCTTCAGTTTTATGCGCAGTCTTGGTTTCCAATCTTCCCCCACACCGGAATACAGCTGGGTGATCGCTCTGCTCCTCAGAAAATCGGCCCGATATCCCGCCAGTGGGCCAGAGGATAGCGATCACGCTTCTCCCTTCTCCGCCGCCATCTTTCTTCTCTCTATATTTTATTTTATTTTTTGATGGTTTCCATTTTTGGCTTCTTTCTTTCTTATTGAGATATAGTTGACACATAACATTGTATTAATGTCAGGTGTATAACATAGTGATTTGATATTCATATGCACTACAAGATGATTGCCTCAATAAGTCTAATTAACATCTGTCAACATACATAGCTACAAATTTTTTTGTGATGAAATGTTTTAAGATCTACTCTCTTAGTAATTTGCAAATATACAATACAGTATTGTTAACTATAGTGGTCATGAGCTACATTACATCCTTGTGACTTGTGTATTTCATAACTTGAAGTTTGTACCTTTTGATCCCCTTTACTTATTTTGCTAACACCCCCAATCTCTGCCTATGGCAACTGCCATTTTGTTTTTTTGGATTCCACATATAAGTGAGATCATATGGTATTTGTCTTTCTCTCTTTGAGTTATTTCACTTAGTACAATGCCCTCAAGGTCCATCCATGTTATCACAAATGGCAAGATTTCATTCTTTTTTATGGCTGAATAATATTCTGATATATATCAGAATTTGTTTATCCATTCATCCATTTAGGGACACTTAGATAAATAATGCTTAGTGATTAGTGATGTTGAGCACCTTTTCATGCACCTGTTAGTTATTCTTTGGGAAAATGTTTATTCAGATCTTTTGCCCATTTTTTAAACAGATTATTTGTTTTTTGGTTTGAGTTGTAGGAGTTACTTATACATTTTGGATGGAATCTCCTTCACAGATATATGCTTTACAAATATTTTCTCCTATTCTATAAGTTGCCTTTTCAGTTTTTTATTCTTTCCTGTGCAGAATCTTTTAATTTGGTGTTTATTTTGAATAAACCCAGTTGTTTATTTTTGATTTTGTCACCCTTGCTTTTGGATTCATGTCCAAAAAACTCATTGTCAAAACAGATGTCAGGGAGCTTTTTCCTTAAGTTTCTTTTATGAGTTTATAGTTTTAGGTATGACATTTAGGTCTTTAATCATTCTGAGTTAATTTTTATATATGGTATAAGATAAAGGTGAAATTTTATTTCTTTCATGATGTTATCCAGTTTTTTTGGCATCATTTATTGAAATGACCATCCTTTTCCCATTTTGTGTTCTTGGTATATTTGTTACAGATTAGTTGACTCTATATGCAAGGATTATTCCTGGGCTCCCTATCCTGTTTCGTGGTTCTATGTGTATTTTTTATGATACTATCATACTGTTTTGATTACTATAGCTTTGTAATATGGTGTGAAATCAGGAGTCATGATGCCTCCAGCTTTGTTCTTCTTTCTCAAGTTTGCTTTCTCTATTTGGAATATTTGTGGTTCCATCATAATTTTAGGATTATTTTACTATTTCTGTGAAAAATGCTATTGGAGTTGTGATAGAGATTGCATTGAATCCATAGATAGCTCTGAATGGTATGAACATTTTAACAATGTTTATTCTTCCAATCTATAAACATAAGATACATTTCCATTCATTTGTGTCTTCCTAAATTTCTTTGATCAAAGTCTTAAAGATTTTTAAAAGCATATTTTATTACTTATGCTATTACAATTGCCTGTTTCCCTCCTCCCATTTATTCCCCTCCATTCTGTATTCCCCTCACATCAGCATCTCCCCACCTTAGTTCATGTCCATGGTCCTTATATATAAGTTCTTTGGCTTCTCTGTTTCCTATACTATTCTTAACTTCCCCCTGTCATTTATGCTTCTTATTCTCTGTACCTTTTCCCCCATTCTCCCTCCAGAAGTTCCAAAGTCTAACGGGTTTAAGTATACAGACCTTCTACCTCCTAGGTTAAATTTATACATAAGCATTTTATTATTTTATGCTATTGTAAATGGGATTATTTCTTTTGCTTGTTTTTGGCTAGTTTGTTGTTAGTGTATAAAAATACAACTTATTTTTGCATGTTTACTCTTGACTTTGTATCCTGAATATTAATGAATGAATTTATTAGTTCTAACTTTTTTGGGTGGAGTCTTTAGGAATTTTTACATATATGATTATATGATTCAGTCAGAAACAATTTTGCCTCTTCCTTTCTGATTTGGATACTTTTTATATATTTCTTTTTATTTACTCATTGCTCTGGCTATAACTTTGAGTACTATGTTGAATTAAAGTGGTGAAAGTTATCACCCTTAACTCATTCCTGATCTTAGAGAAAAAACTTTTAGCTTTTTAATATTAAATATGATGTTAGCTGTGAGCTTGTAATATATACATTTATTTGCTGAAATATGTTCCTTCTACACCTAAATTTTTGAAAGTTATTATCATGAAAAATATCGATTTTTATAAAATACTTTTTCTGCATTTAATAAGATGATTATATGCCCAGCTGGTATAGCTCAGTGGATTGAGCGTGGGCTGGGAACCAGAGGGTCCCGGTTCGATTCCCAGTTGGGGCACATGCATGGGTTGTGGGCCAGGTCCCCAATGAGGGCCATGTGAGAGGCAACCATACGTTGCTCTTTCTCCCTCCCTTCTCCTCTCTCTGAAAATAAAGAAATTTTTTAAAAAATTAAAAAAAAAGATGATTATATTATTTTTATCTTTCATTATATTAACATAGTATATCACCTTTGTTGATTTTTATATGTTAAACCATACCTGCATCCCTGGAATAAGTCCCACATAATAATGATGTATGATACTTTTATGCTGTTAAATGTGATTTTCTATTGTTTTGTTGAGGACTTTTGCATCTAGGTTCAAATATAGTTTTGGGCCTATAATTTCTTTTCTTGTTTTGTCCATAACTGGCTTTATGTAAAATAACACTGACTTCTTCAAAAGATTTTGGAAGTGTTTTCTCCATTAAATTTTCTTTTTTAATAAAGTCAAATTTATTTTCAATAATAAGCTTAAATTAGCAAATTAGTTATGTATCTTTAATAAAGATTATATTTTGTATTAGTGCTCACTCAATGAACCTCCAGCTTTGTTCTTATTTTGGCTAGGCCCTTTGCTTTCCACAGGCATTTGCTAACCAGTTTGTCAATTTCCACAAAAAAATATCTCTGGGTTTTGACAGAGATTGTGATGCATAAAGAGATTGACTTGGAAGAAGTAAAAATCTTGAGTCTTCCCTGACATGGAAAATGTTAGTTTCTCTTTTTTTCTTGCTTGCTCTAACCTAACTCAACAATATATTGTTGATATCAGTATGGAGATTTTGCCCATACTGAATAAGATTTATTTTGGGAATTTGATTTTTTAATACTACTATAAATAGTAGTTTTCAAGTTTTATTTTTCTGTTTTTAGCTTCAGGTATATAGAAATACAATTAAATTGTGCATTGACTGTTTACCATCAACTTTAATCAATCCGTTTATTAACTCATTATTTGTATACACATAAAATAGTTATCTAAGAATAAAAACTGTGTTATTGTTTTCATTTTCATCTTTAGTCCCTTTATTCCTTTTCCTGGTCTTAACTGCTGTGGCTATAAATTTCAGTACAATGTTGAATAGAAGTGATTTTGTTGGAAATCTTTTTTTTAAAATCTCTTTAAGCTGCTCTTTATCACTTTCAAAGTTCCTTCCAACTTAGAGCATTTTTCTTCAGCCTGCAAAACTGCCTCTAGTATATCATGTAATGCAGTTGTTCTAATCACAATATCTCAGCTTTTTCTTTTGAAATGTCTTTATTTTGCCCTTTTTTATGAAGGGCATTTTATATGAATAAAAGTATTCTAGAATTTGTTTCTCAGAGCTTTCTTGGGTGGGAAGCACCTGCACAGCAGCTTGGACACCGTGGTTAGGGTAGAGCCTCACTGTCAGCCAGCCTGAGGGTCAATCCTACACAGGAACAAGCCAATAGTAATCAAGACTCAATTAAAATAGGAGGGCATGCATGACCCACACAAGGGACATTCCTACAGTACCCAGATCAGGAGATCAAGGAGACTACACCACTGGGTCCTACAGGACACTTCTGCATAAGGCCACACCATGAAGGGTGGGAGACATAGCTGATCTATCTCATACATAGAAGCAAACACAAAGAAACAGCCAAAATGGGGAGACAAAGAAACAGATTCAAAAAGAAAGAACAAGAACCATCTCCAGAAAAGGAACTAAATGAAATGAAGGCAAACAATTTACCACACAAGAGTTCAAAGTAATGGTTATAAGGATGCTTGAGGAACTTGGAACTACAACAGCATTAAAAAACATAGAGCCCGGCTGGTGTAGCTCAGTGGATTGAGCGCGGGCTGGGATCCAGAGGGTCCCGGTTCGATTCCCAGTCGGGGCACATACCTGGGTTGTGGGCCAGGTCCCCAGTGAGGGCCATGTGAGAGGCAACCATACATTGCTCTTTCTACCTCCCTTCTCCTCTCTCTGAAAATAAATAAATAAAATCTTTTAAAAAAACATAGAAACCATGGAAAAGAACCAGTTGGAAATGAAGAATACCATATCTGACATCAATAATACACTGGAAGAGGCCATGGCAGGTGTGGCACAGTTGGTTGGAGTGTTGCTCTGTAAACTGAAAGGTCATTGTTTTGATTCCTGGTCATGCCACATGCCTAGGTTGCAGGTTTGGTCCCCATTCGGGGTGCAGTGTTTCTCTCTCACATTGATATTTCTTTCCTTCTAGTTATCCCTCCATTTCCCCTTCTCTAAAATCAATAAGTATGTCCTCAGGTAAGGGTTAAAAATAATACGCTTGAAGGAATAAAATATATGTTGGATCAAGCACAGGATTGAATCAGCAATGTGGGAGACAAAGTAAAAAAACAAAAAACAAACAAACAAAAAAAAAAAACAAAGCACCCAAGTAGAGTAGCAAA
Source organism: Micronycteris hirsuta (assembly GCA_004026765.1). NCBI lineage: Eukaryota > Metazoa > Chordata > Mammalia > Chiroptera > Phyllostomidae > Micronycteris > Micronycteris hirsuta. The sequence continues at coordinate 5,797 of PVJI01016165.1, forward strand.
AAAAAATGGAAAAGAACAAGGATAGTTGAAGAAAACTTTGGGACAACATGAAACATAACAACATCCACATCATAGGGGTACCAGATGAGAAGAGAAAGAGCAAAGGATCAAGAACCTATTGAAGAACTATTAGAAGAACTATTCCTGAAAGTTTCCCTAACCTGGTGAAAGCAAAAGACAAACAAGTTCAGGAACTTCAGAGAGTTCCAAACAAGATGAACCCAGAGGCCCACACCAAGACACATCATAATTAAAATGGCAAAGGTTAAAGACAAACAGAGAATCTTAAAAACATCAAGAGAAAAGCAGATAATTACCTACAAAGGAGGTCCTATAAGACTGTCAGCTTATCTCTCAACAAAAACATTTCAGGCAAGAAGGGATTGACATGAAATATTCAAAGCTGTGAAAAGCAAAAACCTACAACTAAGACTACTTTACCCACAAAGGCTATCATTTAAAATTGAAGCAGAAATAAAGAGCTTCCTAGACAAGAAAATCTAAAGGATTTTGTTATCACCAAATCAGTATTAAAAGAAATGTTAAAGGGCCTGATTTACAAAGTAGAAGAAACAACAACACAGAGAAAGTTAAAAGAATAAATGACAATAAATACATAGCTATCAGTAATCACTTTAAATGTAAATGGATTAAATGCTCCCACCAAAAAAAACATAGTTAGCTGAATGGATAAGAAAGCAATGCCCATGTAATTGCTGTATAAAAGATATACACCTAAAAATGAAAGATACATAGATTAAAAGTAAAGGGATGGAAAAGGATATTTCATGCTAATGGAAAGGAAAAAAAGCTGGTCTAGCAATACTTATAGCTAACATAATAGACTTTAAAACCAAGGCTATAGTAAGAGACAAAGAAGGACACTACATAATGATAAAAAGGAGCAATCAAACAAGAGGATATAACTCTGGTAAACATTTATGCACCCAACAGAAGAGCACCTAAATATGTAAAACAAATCTTGATGGACATAAAGGGAGAGATTGACGGTAATACAATCATAGTAGGGGATTTTAACAACCTTTTGGCAACAATGGATACATCTTCCAGACAGAAAAACAATAAGGAAATGGCAGCCTTAAGTGACACACTAAATCAGATGTACTTATTCAATATCTTCAGAGCATTTCATCCCAAAGCAGCAGAATATATGTTCTTTTCAAGTGCACATGAAACATTTTCTAGGACAGATCACATGTTAGGACACAAAAAGTTTCAATAAATTTAAGAAGATTGAAATCATATCAAGTATCTTTGGCCATAATGGTGTGAAACTAGAAATCAACCACAGGGGGAAAAAACTGAAAAACAAACAAAGTCATGGAAGCTAAATAATGTTACTAAATAATGAGTGGTTAACAGATCAAGGAAGAAATCCAAAGTTTCCTTGCAAGAAATGAAAATGGGAACACAACAACCCAAAATCTATGGGACACAGTGAAAGCAGTCATAAGAGGGATATTCGTTGCATTACAGGAAAAACTCAAATAAAAAATCTAAGTTTACACTTAAAGGAATTGGAAAAGAACAGCAAACAAAAGATCAATGAAACTGAGAGCTGGTTCTTTGAAAAGATAAATAAGATTGACAAACCTTTAACCAGACTCATGAAGATAAAAGAGAAAAGACCCAAATAAATACAATCAGAAATGAAAGAGAAGTAACAACTGACACCAAGGAAACATAAAAGGTTGTAAGAAAATATTATGAACAACTATATGTCAACAAATTGAACAATCTGAAAAAAGGAATAAGTCCTAGAGACATGCAATCTTCCAAAACTAAATCAGAAAGAATCAGAGAATCTGAAGAGACAGACTATAACTAATCAAATTGAACCAGTGGCAGTAATAATAATAAAAAAAAAAACCTCCCAACAAATAAAAGTGGTAGATCAAATGACCTCACAGGAGAATTTTAGCAAATATTGTAAGAATAACTAACACTTATCTTCCTAAACTATTCCAGAAAATTCAAGAGGAAGGAAGACTCCCAAGCTCATTTTACAAGGGTAGCATTATCTTAATTCTAAAACCAAATAAAGAAAGTCATAGGCCAATCACGCTGATGAACATAGATGCTGAAATCTTCAAAAAATATTAGTAAACCAGATCCACTAATACATTAAAAACATAACATCATCAGGAGGGATTTATTCTGGGGATGCAAGTTTGGTATACCATCTGCAAATCAATAAATGTGATGCACCACATAAACAAAATGAAGGATAAATACTACATGATCATATCAATAGATGCAGAAAAATCATTTGATAAGTAGAGCATACATTTATGGTAAAAATGCTCAGTCAAGTGGTAATAGAAGGAACATACCTCAATGCAATAAAGGCCATATATGACAAACCCATAGCCAGCAACATACTCAATAGGCAAAAACTAAAAGTGTTTCCCTTAAGACACAGAACAAGACAGGAATGTTCACTTCACCAGTCTCATTCAACACAGTACTGGAAATTCTAGCCAGAGCAATCAGATAAGAATAAGAAATAAAAGTCACCAAAATTGGAGAGGAGATAAACTGTCATTATTCATAGATGTCATAATATTTTATATAGAATACCCTGAAGATGCCACCAAAAAACTACTAGAGGTAATAAATTCATTCAGCAGAATAACAGCATAAAATATTACATAATATTCTGAATTTGGTGGCATTTGTGTACACCAATAATGAAGTATCAGAAACAGAAATTAAGAAAACAATCCCATTTATTATTGCAAAAAAATTAGGTACCTAGGAACAAATTTAACCAAGGAGGTAAATGATCTGTACTTGGAAAACTGTAGGATACTGAAGAAAGAAATTGAGAAAAACACAAATTAGTGGAAGCATATGCTATATTCATGGACTGGAAGAATTAACATCATTAAAATGTCCATACTACCCAAAGCAATCTATAGATTCAATGCAATGCATATTAGAATACCAATGGCATTTCACAGATCTAGAACAAATATTCTAAAAATTTATATGGAACAAAAAAACCAAAAACAAACCCAAATCATCAGCAATCTTGATAAAGAAGAACAAAGTTGGAGATATCACAATACCTGAAATCAAAATGTATCACAAAGACATAATCAAAGCAGCCTGGTACAGACATAAGAACATGCATATAGATCAATGGAACAAAACTGAGAGCCCAGAAATCAACCCATGCCTATATAGCCAATTAATATTTGATAAAGGAGGCAAGAGTGTACAACGGAGTAAAAACTCTCTCTTCAATTAATGGTGTTGGGAAAATTGGACTAGTACATGCAACAAAATGAAAGCACACCACTAACTTATACCATACAAAGAATAAGCAAAAATGGATAAAAAGCTTAAATGTAAGTTGCAAACCCATAAAAATACTAGAAGAAAACATAGGCAATAAAATCTCAGACATCTCTCTTAGCAATATTTTGGGTGATATGTCTCCTAGGGCAAGGGAAATAAAGGAAAAATAAATAAATGGGACTATATCAAACTAAAATGCTTCTCCATAGCAAAAGGAACCATCAACAAAATAGAAAGACAACCCACTAAATGGGAGAAAATATTCACAGATACATCTGATAAGGGGTTCATATTCAAAATATATAAAGAACTTATACAACTCAACACCCAGAAGACATACAATCCAATTAAAAGTGGGCAAATAACCTGAATGTACGCTTCTCCAAAGAGGACATACAGATGGCCAATAGACATATGAAAAAATGCTCAATGTCAGTAATCATCAGAGAGTTGCAAATTAAAACCACAATGAGATATTGTCGTGGGGTTGATCGGACCTGCCGTAACCCGGGGTTGACCGTAACCAATGCGTGTATAAATCTCACACTAAGACACGCGGGGGGAAGAAATCCGGCGGCCACGGGTCTCCTCCACCATCGCCCATCTTGGGGAGAAAGGCCTCGTGGGTTGCCCAGCCGGGGGTTTTATTAGAGGCATTAAGACACATTTACATTGGATTGATTATTCATGGGATTAAGCAGAACAGGTAGGATTACTCATAACAAAGCATTGGGATGTTGATTCACATCCGGTGGCAGACACGACCAGGTGAAAGCAATATTCAAGGATCAGCAAGCCAGACTTTTTTAAGATACACCTTTGCCAAATTCCTATTAGAGAATTCCCATCCCACAGACATGATCCACACTTGCTCACACAGGAATCACACGGAGCTGTGCTCAAAACGTGTAAATTCTCAGGACTGCGTGTTTATACGCGTGTGGAAATCACTGCCACAAGATGTCACCTCACACCTGTCAGAATGGCTACCATCAATAAATCAACAAACAGCAAGTGCTGACAAGGTTGTAAAGAAAAGGGAACCCTAGTAAAGTTTTGGTAGAAATGCAGACTGGTGCAGCCACTGTGGAAAACAGTATGGAGTTTCCTAAAAAAATTCAACATGGAACTGCCTTTTGCCCCAGTGTTCACAGTTATGGGAATATAACCTAAAAATCCCAAAACATCCATTTGAAAGAACATAGCAGTGCTATTTATAATAGCCAAGATCTTGAAACAATGCAAGTGCCCATCAGTAGATGAATGAGATAAAAGCTGTGGTACATTTACACAACGGAATTCATTGTGGCTGTAAAAAAGAAGAACCTCTTACATTTTGCCGTAGCACAGATAGACCTGGAGATTATTGTGCTAAGTGAAATAAGCCAGTCAGAGAAAGATAAATACCATATGATCTCACTTACACATGGCATTTAAGGAACAAAATGAAATGCTGAACAAAATAGAAACAGTGGCATGGACACATGGAACAGACTGACAGTTGTCCAAGGGGGAGGAGGGAGAGGAGACTGAATCAAAATGTTACTGGACACAGAGGCTGGCCTGGTGCAGGCCTGCCTCAGGCCAGACTCCAGTCAGTAGGTTCTTGACTTTGTGCAGTGAAGATTTCATACCATGAGTCCTGGTGCTTTTGAGAGTATTTTTTATTAAGGCTTGGGACAGTGAAACAAAGGAAGGGTTTAGAGTAGAAGAAATACCAGGAAAGAGCCTAGGTGGTACTCTGCTATTATGCTAAGTGAAATAAGCCAGGTGGTGGAAGACAAATACCATATGATCTCATCTATAAGTGGAACCTAATCAACAAAATAAACAAATGAGCAAAATGGAACCAGAGACATGTAATAAGGAACACACTGACAGTGACCGGAAGTGGGGGGGGGTAGGGGAATAACAGGGGAAAGAGGGGGAGGGTCTATTCAAGGAATATGTGTCAAGGAACCATGGACATGGACAACAGGGTGGGGATTTACTGTGGGAGTGGGGGAGGGGCAGGGGAGAGCAACAGGGAAAAATTGAGACAACTGTAATTAAACAACAATAAAGAAAAAGTCATAGCAAAGCCAAGATGGGACTGCTGTTAGCTCCCTGGGAAGTCAGAGAAAAGGGAGGCTTTGAAGACAGGCTTGAAGGAAGCCCAACTCGGGTTGCTGCTGTCTGATGCTCCCTTGGCTGCAAGTCTCCTCAGGACCCTTAGAGTTTAGAAGAAAGTAAAAAGTTCATGTCAGGGAAGGGGCATGGGTGTGCTCTAGAGTGAGCCCGCAGAGTCTTTGTTCTGAGGGCTTTTTATCTTTTTTCTGTGGGTGAGAATCTTAGTGGAGGGTTTCAGCAGAATATTCAACAGCTTTCTAGGTGCATTTTTTCTTATGTTGATGGGTCAAAATGAATGCCTAGGGGGGGTTGGGAATATTCTTTGGCCTGTTATATTGTTTTATTTTTATCTTGGGTCTGCCCGGCTTTTAATGTTTTGTCGTTGTTGTTGTTGTTGTTGTTATTTGTTCCCCTAGTTTTATCTGTTTTAGGGTTTAGTTGGCACAAATGGCAGCAATTGGGTCTCTGTTCTTTATTTTCCCAACCAGGGTGATTAAGCTATGTATTCTCTGGTTAGGGAGGAGAGGTATGAACCATTTGTTCTCAAGTGTCCTTGGTTGGGGAAGATAAGGTCTTGTGATTCACCAGCTGGCTGTAAATTGCTCCAACTGTTTGGCCTTGTTTAATTTTGTCTCAGTTTCTATATTCTATTTTCCTGGAATTTTTCTAGCTTTTTATTATCCTGTCACAAAAGAAGGTGAAGGCATTAGCCAAAGAACATATATGAATAATCTATGGACACAAACAACAGTGTGGTGATGGCCAAAGGGAAAGAGGGGTGGGGGCTGGGTGGAGGAGGGTAAGGAGGGAAGAAATGGGGACAGCTGTAATAGTGTCAACAATAGAAACAAATAATATAATAATAATAAATAAACAAGTAAATCAATAAATATAGAGAAATACTATGCTGTATACCTGAAACTAATACAAAATAATACTGAATGTAAACTGTAATCGAAAAATAAAATTTAAATTTTTAAAAAAAGATTATCAAACCTACTAAGTTGCATGTGTATTTGCCTAAAAGTTCTTATGATTTTTCTTGGTTTATTATTTAAACTTATGGCTAGAGGCAAGGGGTGGGGACAGTGGCTGGTTGTAGGTGGGTAAAGGTGTGAGGGTAATGGAAAACATCTGTAATACTGTTAACAATCTTTAAAAAATGGAAAAAAGTATTCTAGCTTGGGATATAAAAAAATCTTTTAGCATTATAAAATTCCGTTCCATTGTCTTTTGACTCTGGTTTCTTTTTGAAAGGCATTATCTATCCTATTATTGCTTCTTTGAAGGTACTAATTCTTTTTCCTGCCTTCCTTTAACATTATCTCTTTGCCTTTAATTTTCAGTTTAAAATTGGTGTGGTTTTCTATAAGTTCATCCTTTTTTGGGTCTAGTAAGCTTCTGGAATCTGTGTGTTGATGTGTTTAATTAATTTGGCAACTTTTAGCCATGATGTCTCCAAATATTGCTTCTGGACCATTCTTTCTGTCCCCCGCTTTAGCACTCTAATTCAATGCATGTTGTGCCATTTAACTGTATCCCACTTATCTCTTATGCTCTGGTTCTGTCCTTTCTATCTGCTTTTCTTTAAACCCTTCAGTTGGGAACTATTATATTTACCTTTCTCTGAGATAACTAACACTATTTTCATTTATAGTAGTCCCCCTTACCTGAAGAGAATACTTTCCAGTAACCCCAGTGGGTATCTGAAACTCCAGAAAGTTCCAAATTCTATATCTACTGCTTTTTTCTATATGTATGTACAAACCTTTTCACTTTAAGGAAGCACTTTATGACTTATTTTTAACATATCTGAATTGTCAGCATCACAACTCTTGCACTTTGGGGGCCATTAGTCAATAAAATAAGGGTTATTTAAGCACAAACACTGTGATACCACAACAGTTGATCTGATGACACGGATGGCCACCAAGTGACAGATAGGCATGTAGTATATGCTGCATGGGTACACTGAACAAAGGGATATTTCACGTCCCAGGCAGAGCAGAGTGGGACAGTGTGATATTTCATCTTCAAACACAAAATGATACAGATTTGAGACTTATGAATTGTTTATTTCTGGAATTTTCCATTAAATATTTTGGACTGCACTTGACTTGCATAGCTAAAATCACTGAAAACAAATCCATAGAAAAGTGGGTCTACTATATTACTAGCCTGCTGTCAAGCCCATCTGAGTTCTTAATTACCAATATTGTTTTAAGTTCTAAAATGTCCATTTAAGATTTTTAGATTTCTATATCTAATAATAGTGTTTGCATTTTCATCCATTTTGTTAATCTTTCTTCTAATATCTTTGACATAAGAATAATTATAGGCCTTGTCTGTTAACTTCATCATTTGGATTAATTCTGGGATTTATAAATTTTATTTTCTACTCTTTCTCCTATTTCTTGTGTTTTTCTGAACACATAATTATCAAATTTTTTTATTATAGGCTGGTCAGTGTGTATAAATGAACCGTATAGACTAGGGGTCTCCCCAAGGATTCGTTCTTTTATTTGTTAAGCTAAAAAGCTGATATGCAGATCATGCCAATGAAATCAAGGACTGAGCTGGGTAAGGGCTGGATTGCAGCTTTGATTAGACTCAATCCATCTCATGTTTCTGTTATCTCAGTGGTGATATATGACACATAACATATACCATATATAATGTAATGTAATTTCAACTCCTTAACAGTTAAGGAGTAGTTACATTTATACAGTCCTAAAATTATTTTGGCCCTTTGAAGGCAACTGCGAGGCTGATGTGGCCTCCGGAGAAAATGAGTTTGATGCCCCTGACATATGTCTTTACAAGACTCTGCTTCCAACAGGATTCTATCTAGCCAAGCACTTCAAGACTATTTTCAGATTTTGTCCTTCTCTTGATTTACCTTTGTCATGCTAGCTCTTACAGCTACTCAAAGTTCTAGATTTTCTTCCTCCCAGGACAAAAATTATGCCTAGCACAAGTCATAAGCCCAAGACTTTGCTCACCTAGGATGCATGTTATGGTATTTTCACTGAGACCCATCCCTTCCTTCCCCCCTCTAAATGCTATAAGATGCAAACTTTACTCCAGATTGGCACATCCAAAAATACAGAGCTCCCTCTGCCTTTTATCACGAGTCAGAGGGTTACCTTCTCAGGAAGCGTAGGAAGTCAGCATTTCTCATCTTGCCCCCAGACGTGTTGCTAAGACTAAATATTGAGTAAGTGTGGCTAAGAGATGGGGACTCCCTTCTTTTCCCCATCCCCAATTGTTGCATTAGAAGATCTTCAACAGCACCACTGGAATACTGAGGCCCAAATCATCCTTGAGTCAGCTCCTGCTAAGGTCATTCTTGAACTAGTGCTCCTAATCTGTGGAGCGGTACTGACAGAGAAGATCACTGGGGCCCCAAACTCATCTCTACAGTCAGCTAAGATATTTTTTTCTGGGGAAGCAGAAAACCGTAAAAGAGAGAGCTCCTGTCTTTTCCCAAAGAAAATGACTCTATTTATAACAGAGTGTACAGAAGCCTGAGGAGCATTGTCACAGACAGTGGAGGTAACAGTAAAAGGTAATTGGGAGGAGATTACCAGATGCGTATGGGCTAAACTGTAGGCCAACTAGGACTGAAGGAGAAAACCAGGGAGACAGGTGGCAAGAGCTCTCCTGGGGTCAGCATGTATCTCCAATAGGACTTCAGAAATTATCAAAAAAGAATGAATTTGAATAGATGGGCCTACAGCAGCAAAGTATGCCTCATGGTATTATTGAAAACAACAGTGAAATCAGCCAGCCTTAATAGCTGAGTATGGTCATAAAAAAAAGACAAAGAGAGTCCTAGGAAAACCACCATCATTCAGCATGTTTGCACATACCCGAGACTCAGGAACAATACAAAAGCCTTCACTGAAGAGAAATTGACTTCACAAAAATAGTCTATACAAGTAAAAAAACCAAACAAACAATCAAGCAAACAATCATTTAAAAAACAAGGTTCAGACCTGGCTGGTGTGGCTCAGTGGATTGAACGCTGGCCTGTGAACCAAAGGGTCGCTGGTTCGATTCCCAGTCAGGGCACATGCCTGGGTTGTGGTCCAGGTCCCTGGTTGGGGATGCGTGAGAGGCAACCTCCTGCAAGGAAACATATTGATGTTTCTCTCCCTCTTTTTCTCCCGCCTTTCCTCTCTCTAAAAATAAATAAATAAATAGTTTAAAAAATAAAAAAAATAGAAAACAAGTTCCATAGTGGTTGTAATCAGAATTACCACAGCATATTACCTTGAATATCCAGTTTTAAACAAAAATTATGAGACAGGAAAGGAAACAGGAACACGTGATCCATGTATGGGGGGTGGGGAGTAAGCAACAGAAACTGCCTGTGAGAGGAATGAAGATTGTTTAACCATGGCTAACTTTTACTTCATAATAGAAAATAGAATGATTAAGCACCTTGATAATTCAGTGATACATTTAAGACTTCTTAACCTTTAAAGCCATAGATAGAACTGCTGAAGAAAACATCCAACAGATATCATATCTGCTCAATGGGCAACAAAATTGGAACTCATGTACACTTATTTTTTACAAGATTTTATTATTGATTTTTAGTGAGAGGTGAAGGGAGAGAGAAAGGGAGGGAGAGAAACATCAATATATGATTACCTCTCATGCACCCCCTACTGGGGACCTGGCTTGCATCCCACGCATGTGCCCTGACTGGGAATCGAACTGATGACCCTTTGGTTCGCAGGCTGGCACTCAGTCCACTGAGCCACACCAGCCAGGCCTCATGTACACTTATTTCAAGAACCCAGGACTGAAAGAAATTAGACAGTATAGGTTATTCATTGTAAACCATTGTAAACTGCTTAATCCTTGGTTTTTAAAGTAGTACACCAAAACTTTTGTGGGTTTTTTTTTTTTGCATATTAAGAGGTAAAACTTCCACAAATTTGCAGCAGTACATCAAGTTTTCTGCCACATTTTCTTGTTGTCAGTGTTTATTTTGGGAACCACCCAGATATCAATCCTCTATTGAATTTCCATGCTTAATATGTGCAGTGAATGTCTGTCCACACTCTTTATTCTTCTACTTAAAAAAAAAAAAACCTTTCACTGCACTCTCTAGAAATGGCACTCAATTATAATCAAATTCCTCTGTATTCTACTTCCTAAGATGGCAGCATAGGTGAATGCGCCGTGCCGCCTCGCACAACCAAACAAGGAAAAAAATCAGAAATTTACACAACCAAAAACAGCCAGATCTGACAGAAAATCATATTGAGAGGAAGTCTGACAAGCAAGGAATTAAAGAAGATACATTCATCCAGTCTGATGAGCCGGGAGGAGCAGGGCGGAGGGAGAGCTCTCAGCGACCCCACGGCGAGCTGGTGAGCAGACGGCAGGACCGCGGTTGGAGGGGCGGTCCCCGCGGGGCTGCAGCACACCCAGACGGGGGGCCTGACCGAAGTGCGGCCAGCGCCCGGCTCATCCGGACCCAGTGGGGCCGAGACTGGTGGACCGGGCAGGTCCGCATTTGCGGGCGGACGGACCGGGAGAGAAAGCAGGGCGCAACCCATCGGCGCAGAGTGAGAGCACCTGTAGGGGGGGAGTCCGCGGCCGGAGGAACTCCCGGCCTCACAGGAGAGTTTTCTGGGGAGACCCGCGGCGGATTGGAACTGTGTGCCCCCATCCACCAACCCCAGAGCAACCCCCAGAACCAGCACAGAGGGGCCCGAATTGCTTGCAGGAGGCAGTGTGGGTGCGGAGAGCAGAGAAGGCGCCATTGTGCTCTCAGGCCCCGCCCCCAGAGGCTACGTCACAGCACAACTACCGGATGCTTCCCTGCACAGGTGAACCCCAAGGCTCCGCCCTCCTTACAGTAACAGGCTCACTGAGGGAAAAAAATGGCCCAAAGAAAGGAACAGATCAAAGCTCCAGAGCTAACCGACCAAGAGATAGCCAACCTATCAGATGCACAGTTTAAAACCCTTGTAATAAGGATGCTAACAGAATTCCACGAAAAATTATTGAAATTGCTTGAACAAATGAGGAGAGATCTGCATGGAACCAATAGAGATAAGGAAACTGGGACTCAAATCAACGGAGTAGACCAGCAGAAAGAAAAAAACATCCAACCAGAAAAGAATGAAGAAACAAAAATTCAAAAAATGGAGGAGGAGCTCAGAAACCTCCAGGACATCTGTAAACGTCCCAACATAAGGATCATATGGCTGCCAGAAGGAGAAGAAGAAATCCAAGGAATTGAAAACTTATTTGAACACATAATGATGGAGAGTTTCCCAAAGCTGGTGAAGGAAATAGACTTTCGGGAAGTCCAGGAAGCTCAGAGAGTCCCAAAGAAGTTGGACCCAAAGAGGAACACACCAAGACACATCATAATAACATTACCCAAGATCAAAAATAAGGAAAGGATCCTAGGAGCAGCAAGAGAAAAGGAGACAGTTACCTACAAAGGAATCCCCATAAGACTGTCAGCTGATTTCTCAAAGGAGACCTTGCAGGCAAGAAGGGGCTGGACAGAGCTGTTCCAAGTCATGAAAGGCAAGGATCTGCATCCAAGAATACTCTATCCAGCAAAGATTTCATTTAGAATGGAAGGGCAGAGAAAGTGCTTCTCAGATAAGGTCAAGTTCAAGAAGTTCATCACCACCCAGCCTTTATTGTATGAAGTGTTGAAGGGAGTTATATGAGGTATGGAGGAATGTCAACAGGGGAGTGATGGGGGGAGAGGGTGGGAATGGGGCACAGAACAAGTAGCATAAATGGGAGGTAGACAACAGACAGGGGGAGGTTAGAATAGTATAGGAAGTGCAGAAGCAGAAGGACTTATGTGTATGACCTATGGATAAAACTAAAGGGAGGGGAAAGGGGGGTAAGGGGGTGGGGGGCAAGAAGGGGGGGAAAGTGGGACAACTGTAACAGCATAATCAATAAAATATAGTTAAAAAATTCCTCTGTATTCTTAGTAGAATTTGGAATGTTTTTTCTTCAACTACTCCTTATGTCTCAAAATATTCTCTTTCTTGATATGATCCTATTTTTTATTGTTTATATTTTTCTTCTATAGAAATACTGTTCCTTCTCAATCTCCTTTATAGCTCCATAATCTTTTCTGATCATTTCTGATCATTCTCAAACTTATCACTGAGTTTAAAATTCAAGACCTGTCTATCTATATATCGGAACAATTTGATATAGATTTTTCAAGATTCAGATACTCAGTATGACCTTAACATTTGTACATCCAATCATCTACCTGATATATCCAATTGGATAGCTTAATGAAAGTTCAAACTCAACATGCCCAAGGTAAAACTCTTTATGTCCCTCCCCAAATCTGTTCTTTCAGTGTTTCCTCCATCCAGTAGCCCAGACCATGAATCATCTTAATACCTCCCATTCTCTCATATCACATACTTACTCTATCAACAAATTCAGCCAATCTTATCCTCTGAGTCTTTCTTGGTACCATCTACTCTTCTCCACTGCCTCCATTCTGGTCCAATATACCAACTTTTCTAGGCTAGAATATTGTAATAGTGTAATAAAAGGTCTCTTTGCTTTCCATTCTGCTCTCCCTTTAAGCAGTTCTCTGCACTACAGCAAAAATGATATTTCAAAACACAAATCTAATCATATAATCCTTGGAAGCCACTATAGGAAGCTTTGAACAGACATTTCTAATCAAAAGCCACTCATTATTCCTTCCAGGATGAACCCAAATATTGTCCATACTTCTCTAAGAGATTATGTCTTTCAAGAGGGCTTGGCCCCTTTCCAGATACAGTGGTTGAATCTTGATTACTTTTCCCCAGTTATAATGGTTTTATTTCCCTGTCAAGTAGCTGTTTTAGGAGTGGGAATGTAATGCAATTCTGTGCAATGAGATATTAGGGGAAGCAGGCTGAGAATCCTCTGGGAAGGTTTTATTCACTTTTAAGAAGGATTCTGAGACAGGGATGTTCATTGTTCTTCCTCTGAATATTGATAGTAGCAAAATGATGCCTAAAGCTATATCAGTAATTTAGAACCACAGGAGGATTCAGTCTAGGAAGATAAGCCAGAAAACAGGAGGGGTGAACTAAAAAACAGAAGAGATTGCTGTCTTGGTGACTTTGTTAAGTCAGTGAATCTGGCATCTTTCTATCTCTGAAATTATTCTGAATTAACAACTTTACAGTTTAGTATACTTCTGGTTGGATTTTCTGCTAGTTATAGCTAAAAGAATCCTAACTGGTATATATAGACTTGCTTAAAAACTATCAGTGGCTTCTAAATTATTCTAAGAACAAAACCAAGATCCTTAATATGATTTATAAAGCCCTACACAATGTGGCCACTATCATATTCCACAGATTCATCTCACATAGCTCTTTATGGTTTTTCGTTTTGTTGGTGTTTTTTTTTTTTTTTTTTTTTTTTTTTTTTTTTTTTTTTTTTTTTTTTTTTGCCTTCTTCCAGTTTGTCTTATTTCCTGTGTTCTCCTGCCATAGGGCCTGTATTAGTTTGCTGGGGCTGCTGTAACAAAATAACACAAACTGAGTGGCTTAAACAACTGAAATTCATTTCTCACAGTTCTGAAGTTGGAAGTACAAGATAAATGTATCAGCAGATTTGGTTTCTTCTCAGACCCTCCTTGGCTTAAGCATAACTGCATTCTTGCTGTGTCCTCAAATGATCTTTCCTTTATGGTTGCACATCCTTGGGATCTATCATGCTCCCTCATCCCCTTTTTCTTCTTATAAAGACAGCAGTCAGATTGGATTAGGTGGGGGGAGGGCTTATTTTAATTTAATCGCCTCTTTAAAGTCCCTATCTCTGAATGCACTCACATTCTGAAGTATTGTGGGTTAGAGCTTCTATAAATGAATTCAGGGAAAACCAATTCAATTCATAATAGGGCCATTGTAATTGTTAATTTTTCCACACTCCCCACTTCCTCACATCCCCATACATCCAATTTTTCTAATTGAGTCTTTCTTATTCTTTATATGCTAGATTAAACAATTTTCTATGAGAATCTTTCCCTAATACCCAATTTCCAAGTCCAGTTTATGTTTGTACATTTATTAGTATAATGGTTTGTTATTTTAAGTATATGCTACCTAATGATCAGTAACGTGAAAACAAGAGCCATGTTCATTTTGGCTCATCAAAGTGACGGTGATTCTTAACATAGCACATAAAATATAATACATACTCAATAAATACTTTTGAATGAATGTGCTAGAATGAATGCTGTATCATATAATCAGAAATATAAATATTGTTTATAGTGGTAGTTTTTTATGCATATTTATAACCTTATATAGCACAGTGGATAGAACATAATAGGTGCTGATTCATGTTTTCTCTGAAGGAATGAAAAAAATGAGTGAATGACTGTCTCTCTTGTGCTTTAGGTAAATATAATTTTGCAAGATTGGCTAACCAAAACCATTCATTGTTTTGCTGAACTAAATATGCCCATCATTTCTGTTTATCTTTCTGTAAAGAAAGTATAAACAGTACTTAAAAACCATCAAAACTCAAATTTAGTCTCCAGTTTTATTTAGGCCTTCTTTCTTGTTTTTATAGTATTTACTGGTTTTATACACAGTACTGGATTAAACTTTTCTATATCCATACCATTTCAACTTTATATCATGGCTCCTATTTCCTACCAAGGCTCTGAATTTGATATCCATATTTGGTAGTGACTACACATTGATGTTCAATAGTGTTTTCCCATCTGTGATTTCATGTACTATAATTAAGGATGGAGGGGCTTCATACCCATTTTATATAGCCTTCTATAGCCTTAGAGGCTCATAAAGGCCACATTCTTACTCAGAGTTGACCCTTTCTCACATAGGAAAAGAATTGAACAAAATACAGGTACTTTATTATGCAACATATAAAAAGTAATTATAGTATTTATTTAGATGAATAATAGAGCTGTCTTAGGTTTTTAGGAAAAAAGTGTGTGTGTGCACATGGGCATGTGTGGCTGTGTAGAAAGAGGGAGACATCTCTAATAAATATACTTAATAAAGAAATTCTGATGTGTTTGAAATATAAAAAGGGACTACAATTACATATGCTACCCCAAATTGAACCAAAAGTTTTAACTTCCTCTCATAAATAAGTATATAGATAAATGGGAGAAATAATGAAAAATAGTTCTACGGATGAATAATGAATAATTGCCAAAAATGACAATGAATACTCTTTAAAGGTTTTGCTATACAAATATCAAAAAGATAAAATTGAATGATGGGCATACTAATTCAGCAAATGTCAGCCTGAAATTATACCTATATTATTCAAATAAAAGTTTAAATCATATAAATAAACCCTTCAAAATGGATCACTGAAAAATAGATATAAAGGAAGAGAGCATCATTTCATCTAAAAGTATAAAAAACCAGTTAGTGCAGATTTCTGCACTGTTTTCTGGCATAAGGTGGTAGCTTTCAATAATGGTCTCTTTCTGAGTTGTTATACAATATAAATGTCTTTCAAATGAAAGGAAATATACATTTTTTAGACCAGAGACTCACTGGTTATTATTTTCATGTTAAGTTCCAATGAGGCTGGTACAATCTAGACCAAAGATTCTTGACATAGGAATTTGCAATTTTAGGTGATAATTTAAGATAATTTTAGGTGATAATTTAAGATACTTTGTCCAATCCATGCATTTACACTTGAATTTGTCTATCTAGTATTTCCCCAAATACTAGAAAAGTATGGCTTCTTGTCAGAAAAATATCATACCATAGCTTATATACATCTTCAAGTTTAGGAAAGATTTGATATAGGGAGAAGGGAGTAAATCAATAACACAGTACTCATTACCTATTTCTGTATAACAAAATATCCAAATCTTAGTGACTTAAAACAGCACTCACCTCTCACTTTTTGTGGTTCAGGCGTAGCTTAACTGGTTCTTGCAACTCAGAGCCCCTCAGAAACTTCAGTCAAAGCATCTGGGCTTAACCAGGGTGTTTGGAATGGGGGTCAGGGGTCAGGATCCATTTAAAAGCTCATTCATATGGCCATTGGAAGGCCTCAGGTCCTCACAATCAGTTGAGCAGGGATATGGGTTCCTGGTCAATCACTATAGGGCTACACACAACATGGCACCTTGCTTCTGAGAGAGACTGAGTGACAGGGAGAAAAAGAGGGGTAGGGAGGAAGGGAAGGAGAGAGGGAGGGAGGGAAAGAAGGAGAAAGAGGGAGAGAGAAAGATATATCAGTGTATAGCTACAGAGCTTTTGGAACCCAGTCTCAGAAGTGACATTTTATTGCTTGTGCCATAGTGTATTTCAGGGGTGTCAAACTCATTTTCACTGGGGGCCACATCAGCCTCACAGTTGCCTTCAAAGGGCCGAATGTAATTTCAACTCCTTAACAGTTAAGAAGTAGTTACATTTATACAGTCCTAAAATTATTTCAGCACTTTGAAGGCAACCACGAGGCTGATGTGGCCCCCAGTGAAATTGAGTTTGACACCCCTGTTCCATTCGTTACAAATTATTCAGTAAGTCCAGCCTACATTGAGAGGAAAGGAATTACAAAAGTGTGTGAATTCCTGGGGAATATTGGGGCCCATCTTAGAGATCCTCTATCACAAATACCTCAAACAAGCAGAACAGAATAAGACTGTAATTAAAAAGTGAATTATATGACTTGATATATCACTTTAGATCAAGCGTCTTTTTGGTCTCAAAATAATATGATCATAAAAGCCGCTGCATAATTATTTGACCTCTGACAGTCATAAAATTATTTTAACAGTTACTGGATAACTATTCTTCTGTGTCAAGGATCAGGAAGGGGCCTCTAGCCTTGTTTTTGTAAAGAAAATTTTATTGGAACAGTGCCATACCTATTTACATATTGTCTATGGCTACTTTTTTATTGCAACAACAGAAATGATTAGTTGTTAATGTGGCCTATGACCTGCAAAGACTGATCCTTTCACAAATTTTACATAATGATGGCAGTGATTATAATTGTGAGTATCTGCAAAAAGCCAAGATTTTGTGAAAGAATTCTTCCTTATAATACAGGCCCAATCCTCACCATTTCCCATCTAGTAAGTAACTATCTACATAAGTAAATTTCAATTAGATATTATGTCATCTGGGAAGATTTTCCTAGCTGCTAAGGGCTGAGTTTGATGGCCTTCTTCTGTGGTACTGTGGTACTATGCAGGTATATCTCAATAGCACTCAGTATATTATATCTTTTTTTATTGAGGTAAAATTCACAAACATAAAATTCACCATTTTAAGCATTTTAAAGTATACAGTTCAGTGGCTTTAAGTATATTCACAGTGTTGTACAACCATCACCAGTACCTAATTCCAGAACATTGTCATAACCATAAAAAGAAACCCATTAAGCAGTCATTCCCCATTCTTCTCTTCCTGCAACCTGTGGCCGTCTCCTTTTCATCTTTATGGATTTGCCTACTCTGGATATTTTATATAAATGGAATCATGTAATATGATTTTTATGGCCTTTTACGCCTAGCTTCTTTCTCTTAACATAATTTCCTTAAGATTCATCCATATTGTACTGTAGCATGCATCAGTGCTTCATTCTTTTTTATTCTTTTTCATTGTATGCATATACCTCATTCTGTTTCTATATTTATTAGGTAATGGCTATTTGGGTTCTACTTTTTGGTTAATATAGATAGAGCTTCTATGAATATTTGTACAGAAGTTTTTGTTTGAACACCTGTTTCCAGTTCTCTTCATTGTTTACCTGGGAGAAGGATTGCTGGATGATATTGTAATTCATTGTATAATCATTTGAGTAACAGCCAATCTGTTTTTCATAGTAGTTGCAACATTTTACATTCCTACCAGCAGTGTATGAGAGTTGTAATTTCTACACATCTTTGCCAACACTTGTTATTTTCTTTTTAAAAAAAGATATAGCCCTGGCTGGTATAGTTCAATGGATTAAGCATGGGCCTGCAAACCAAAGGGTTGCTGGTTCGATTCCCAGTCAGGGCACATGCCTGGGTTGCAGCCCAGGTCTCCAGTAGGGGGTGTGTGAGGAGCAACCACAGATTGATGTTTCCCTCTCTTTCTCCTTCCCTTCCCCACTCTCTAAAAATAAATAAATAAAATCTTTAAAAAATCATTAAAAATATATACACCCTAGTAGTTGTGAAGTGTTATCACATTGCAATTTTAATTTGCATTTCACCAATGACTAATAATATTAAACATCTTTTCATGTGCTTAATGACTATTAGCTGGCCCCATATAATTAATGAGTTGGTAAGTGTTCCCTCTTTTGTATTTTTAGGAAGAGTTTGTGAAAGTTTGGAGTTAATTCTTTAAACCTTTGGTATAGTTGACCAGTGAAGAGTGCTTCTTTTTTGGAGGTTTTGATGACTGATCCAATCTCTTTACTTGTTATATAGATCTATTCAAATTTTCTCTTTTTTCTTTTGAGTCTGGTTTTGTAGTTTGTGTGTTTCAAGGAATTTGTACATTTCATCTAGCTTATCTAACTTGTTGGCATAAAATTGTCAGAGAATTCTCTTCATAATACTGTTTATTTCTTTAAAGTAAGCAGTAATGCCCCCACTTTTTATTTCTGATTTTAGTTATTTGTATCCTCTCTTTATTCTTAGTTGGTGTAAGCTGAAGGTTTGTCATATTGTTATTCTTTTCAAACCAACTTTTGGTTTTATTGATTCTCTATTATTTTTCTATTGTCTAGTTTGTTTATTTGCCATGGAATTATTGTTTTCCCCTTCCTTCTGTTATCTTTGGGTTTAGTATGCTCTTATTTTTCCAGTTTCTTAAGGAATAAAATTAAGTAATTGTTGTGAGAGCTTTCTTCTTTTTTAACATAATCACCTACAACGTTTTTTATTTAATCCCCTAAGTTTTGGTATTTTGCATTTTTATTTTCATTTGTCTCAAAGTACTTTTTAATTTTCTTTGTGTTTTCTTTTTTGATCTATTGGTTATTTAGTAGTATGTTGTTCAATTTCCATATATTTATGAACCTTCCAGTTTTATTTTGATTGTTGATTTTAGGTTTCATTCTGTTGTGGTCAAAGAAGATAATTTTTGTAATTTCAACCTTTTTAAATTTATTGACACTTATTTTGTGCCTCCACATGTGATCTCCCCCCTTTGCATACATCATGGGAGCCCCCTTTTAAAGAAGACAGTATCACCAGATGAAAGTAACTGGGATTCCTGAGCCATTACTTAGAGGAAATGTACCCAGGGGAGTGATTTGATCAATTTTTACTAGTGGCATGATCCAGAAATAAGTTTTTATTTATGTTAAGCCAATGAGATTTGGAGCTTTTCATAGCTGCCACTGTTACTTACCCTGACTAATACAGAAAACTGATCTATTATTTTGAATGAAAGACTCAAATATGTCAATAGACTGGAACTATACATCAAATAAAAATACTGTAATAGGCACAATCACATGTCTTCCACCTGTGTCTGCATTAAGTAACAATCTACAGAACTCTATAGTGAGGTACAATTAGATTTAGATGCAATGTAGAAAATGTTTTTTGAGGAATCAGAGCTGTATAGCTGATATTACTGCCTTAAGGGTTGGTGGGGTCACTGTCACCAGAGACATCCAAATGAAGGTTACATGCACCATCACTGTCTAAGAAAGAAGTAAATGAGATTTGTGCCTCATACTGGATTTGGACTGGATTACCTGTGAGCGACCTTCTTATATTTGGTAGTCTATGATTGCAGGAAATGTAACTGGTAGTGTGGAGGAGCTGAGTGGTTCAGTAAGAGAGTTGACTATATTAGTCAAGTTAAGCTATGAGAAAGACCCTCAAAATATCAGTGCCTTACAAAAGGAAAGATTTACTTCTCACTCAGCTTGTACATCCTTTGTACCTAAATTATGGCTGTGCTCTGTGGCTTGGTCATTTGACATCTTGGGTTGAAGGAACAGCCCTTGTTTGAGGCATGCATGGTTTGTTGCGGATCTAAAAGAGCAATGGTAGAACCACACAACCTCTCATCACTTCTGCTTGGATGAGGTATATGTCCTTTCCACTCACATTCCGTTAGCTTAAGCAAGTCACGTGGATAAGCCTGACAGCAATATAGTAGTGATGATAACCTTTCCACCCCAGATAGGCCCCAGGGAGAGAGCGATGAATCTTACAGAGTGGGGCTGAGAATATTTAGCACAAATAATACAATCTACCACAGTGACGTATGATGGTCCCACCCAGAACTGATGTTTTTATGTGTGAA
Organism: Micronycteris hirsuta; assembly: GCA_004026765.1. NCBI lineage: Eukaryota > Metazoa > Chordata > Mammalia > Chiroptera > Phyllostomidae > Micronycteris > Micronycteris hirsuta. Next base: position 26,517 of record PVJI01016165.1, read on the forward strand.
GTAGGCCTGTGGTATAAATTTGTAGTTAGCCCTCTTTCTAAATATCTCCTCAGTATATCAGTGACTCTACCCTGAAGTGAATTAATGTGATTTCCTGTGCAACAACAGTGGCACAGAAGAAATGGCAGTTGGATTGACGAGAGAGGGTTAGAAAAAACTCTCAGTTTTCATTTGTGATCCCTGATCCATAGACTAAGAATATTTTAAGTGCACTTTAAAGGCAAATTTCTAGCCCTGAGCTATCACAAAAGGAGAACCTCATCTTAGATAATTAGATTTTTGATTTGGAAAACAGCTTTGTTACTGCTTAGCAACCTCAAGTCCCTTTTTTTTGTGTGTGTGTGTGGTTTCAACTAGGTTTTGCACTCCCATTTCTGTTCTGTTCAGTCTTGGTCTTTGTCCTATGGCTGCCTGACTCTTTATCTAGTTCCGGCTCCTTTAACATTTGATTTTCTTTCTGTCATGTCACTAATGCTTTCTTTTCAAACATTTTCCTAGTGTAGCTTTATTGTCTATACAGCCTGACATCATCTCTTGCTTTTGTCTTTGGTTCTCCAGCTCTTGCTTCCTTCTGATTGAATTCACTCACTTGGTTACCCAACAGGGCCCCCTTAATTTCTCAGCTACTAGTTTAGACACTAGGTGGTGCTATGCTTTTACTGCTGGTCTAGGTTTAACTCAGAGTAATAGCATTGATTCTGGCAAATGGGATGATTCTGGAGAATGCAGATTATCAGGAGAAGGGGAGAGGCTTGGAAATCATAGTGTAGTAGACATTGCTAGTAGAACTAGGTCCTGGAAGAAACTAAAGGTGAGGTGAATCTACTGTAAATGTTGAACTGTCATCTGAGAATAAATGAAAGCTCATAGAGAAGAGGAAATGAGAAAGGACTGGGTGCTCTTATAAGCAAGTACCAGATTGCCCCATTTTTTTCTCTATATAGAGGGCTGAGAGTGAGGGATAGATGGAGGATAAAGGATTTAACTAAATGAATATGATTTGGAATAGCCACTTAAGGAATTGCTTACGCAGCTGCCTAAAAACGGATATATTAGATTATAGAGAATTAACCAAGCAGTTGTAATATTTTAGGATCAAAAATCACAAAACAGCCTGGCTGGTGTGGCTCAGTGGATTGAGCGCAGACTGGGAACCAAGCGGTCCCGGTTCAATTCCCAGTTGGGGCACATGCCTGGGTTGCAGGTCGGGTCCCCGGTGAGGGCCATGTGAGAGGCAACCACACTTAGCTGTTTCTCTCCCTCTCTTTCTCCTTCCCCTCTCTCTAAAAATAAATAAATAAAATCTTTAAAAAAATCACAAAACACAGAAAGGGTACACCATCAATGTGTACAATATTTTTTTTTTGTATAGTGAGGCCTAAGTTGGAGCTATGGGTTCATTTTGTGTATTTTAAGTTTACCTAATATTAATCCTAAAATATCTCCAGGTTTATAGGTTTATTTTTAAACACTGGCTATGCAAGAAAATGGAAGGCAGAGAACTATTTCCATGGTGTTTTTTAATACCCTAAAGCAGGGACAAACAAAATCATCCACATTTAAATGAATGGAAGGGGTATAACTTCACAGCTGGAAGCTGGATTTGACAGTGAGTACCAGTGATAGACTATTTCCTATGGAGGATATCACAAAGTAATACAGTAGCAGTCGAAACAACACTCTTTGTAACATATTGTACCGGCTTCATTTATCTGTTCAATGAATAGGAAATCTACTTAAGCCACAGTGCCAAGATATGCTATTTTTTTTCACCTCAAATGCATTTTTCACATTGCCTTCGTGATAATGGAAAAAAAGTGTAATAAACAAAATGAATGTCTTTTATACCACAGAACACTTAATTCATGCAGTGAAGCTACAAGCTGAGGTTTCTGTTTGGGTTTTAAGAAATTGAATAATTTAAAATTCATTACAACAATGAGGCATTTGGAAAACGGATTTATAATCTCCATAATTAAATCTATACACTAGATAGTTTTATATGAAAAATGAGAACGTAGAGGAATATGGAAAAGGTTTGCCATATTTAAATCATAAGTAAGATACTTACACATGTTGACAAACTTCATAAGGAATTTTGTCTGTTCTTTCCAGACTTATGATGTTAACAATTTTTTGGTGAAGTTCCAAGTTTTATTTTATTTTAAAATTTCTATTGTCTTCTGAGAAGCCACTGGGATAATATTCTCTAACAGATGCCTGATTCAAAAGTAAGAAAAATAATAACATAGAATGGGTCCAAAAAATGGGACTATAACAATATAAAAAGTGCTAATCCTGATCCTTGGTTGGAAGAGAGTGATGGGAGATAAACATTGTTACAGTTTCTTTTCTATTTTTAATTAAGATTATTGGGGTGAAATTGGTTAATCAGATCATATAGGTTTCAAGCATACTGTGCATTGCACTTTGTGCCCACTCCCTAAAGTCAAACCATCTTCCCTCACCACATATTAAGCCCTCCTCCCCCTAATCCCCGACCCTCTTTCCTCTTGCAACTGCCACATTGTTGCTTGTGTCCGTGAGTTTTAGTTTTATACCCCACATATGAGTGAAATTGTATGGTTCTTAGCTTTTTCTGAATGACTTATTTCATAATATTTTCAAGGTCCATCCATGTTGTTGCAAATGGTAGTATTTCCTCTTTCTTATGCCTGAATAGTATTCCATAGTATATAGGTACCACATCTTGTTTATCCAATCCTCTTTCAAAGGACACTTTTTCTGTCTCCATGTCTTGGCCATCATGGATAATGCTGCAATGAACATAGAGGTCCATATATCTCTGAGAATACATGCTTTCGAGTTTTTTGGATAGATACTCAGGAGAGGGATTGCTGGGTTATATGGTAACTGTATTCTTAATGTTTTGAGGATCCACCAGAAAAACAGTCATTTTACATAGTGGCTGTAGCAATCTACATTCCCATCAGCAGTGAATGAGGACTCACTTTTGTCCACAACCACTCCAACACTTGTTATCATTTGTCTTTTTGTTAATAGCCATTCTGAAAGGTGTGAGGTGGTATCTCATAGTAATTTTGATCTGAATTTTCCTATTAGCTAGTGAAGTTGAACATCTTTTCATATATTTATTCTCCATTTATATATCTTTTGGGGAGAGGTGTCTGTTTAGGTCCTCTGCCCATTTTTCAATTGGATTGTTGTTTGTTTGGAGTTAAGTTTTATGAATTCTTTTTATATTTTGGATGCTAAACCTTTGTCAGAGCTGTTATTTGCAAATATCATCACCCATTTGGTTGATTGCCTCTTTGTTTTGTTGTTAGTTTCTTTTGCTGTACAGAAGCTTTTTAGCTTGATATAGTCCCATTCATTTATTTTTGCCTTTACTTCCCTTGCCTTTGGGCTCAAATTCATAAAATGTTCTCCACAACCAAGGTCCATATGTTTAGTACCTATGTTATCTTCAATGAAATTTATTGTTTCAGATCTTATATTTAAGTCTTTGATCCACTTTGAATTAATTTTTTGAATGGGTGTCACATATACTGTAATCTACATTCATTCCTTTGCATGTGGCTTTCCAATTACCTCATCACCATTTATTGAAGAGACTTTTGTTCTTTGTTTTGTGTTTCTGGTTGTTTTGTCAAAAATTTTCTGGCCATATACATGTGGTTTTATATATGGGCTCTCAATTTTGTTCCATATTTCTATGCGTCTGTTTGTCTGCCATTATCATGCTATTCTGATTATTGTAGCTCTGTAGTATATGCAAATCAGTCAGTGTAATACACCACATTAACAAAGGATAAAAATCATACATGATTTTTTTTAGTGCATAAACCATGTTTATTATTTTTTTTAATTACTTTATTGTTGTTCAATTACAGTTGTCTTCATCCTCTCCCCTCCTTTCCCCCCACAACCTCCAAACCCACCTCCCTTCCCTGCCTCCCTCCTCCCCCTTGGTTCTGTCCATGTGTCCTCTATAGTGGTTCCTGAAAACCTTTCTCCCCACAGTCCCCTCCCCCCTCCCCTCTGGCTATTGTTATATTGTTCTTAATTTCAATATCTCTGGTTATGTTTTTCTTGCTTGTTTCTTTTGTTAATTATGTTTCAGTTAAAGGTGAGATCATATGGTATTTGTCCCTCACCGCCTGGCTTACTTCACTTAGCATAATGATCTCCAGATCCTTCCATGCTGTTGCAAAGGATATAAACTCCTTCTTTTTCTCTGTTGCGTAGAATTCCATCGTGTAAATGTACCATAGTTTCTTGATCCACTCATTTGCTGATGGGCACTTAGGTTGTTTCCAGCACTTGGCTATTGAAAATTTTGCTGCTATGGACATTGGGGTGCATAGGTTCTTTTGGATTGGTGTTTCAGGGCTCTTAGGGTATAACCCCAGCAGTGGAATTGCTGGATCAAAAGGCAGTTCCATTTTCAGTTTTCTGAGGAAATTTCATACTGTTTTCCACAGTGGCTGCACTAGTCTGCATTCCCACTGACAGTGCAGTAGGGTTCCCTTTTCTCCACATCCCCTCCAACAGTTATCTGTTGCTTTGTTGATGATGGCCATTCTGACTGGTGTGAGGTGGTATCTCATTGTGGTTTTAATTTGCATCTCTCTGATGGCTAATGATGTTGAGCATCTTTTCATATGTCTCTGGGCCCTCTATATGTCCTCCTTGGAGAAGTGCCTGTTCAAATCTTTTGCCTATTTTTTAATTGGGTTTTTTGTCTTCCTGGAGTGGAGTCATATGAGTTCTTTATATATTTTGGAGATCAGACCCTTGTCTGAGGTATCATTGGCAAATATGTTTTCCCATACCATTGGTTCTTTTTTTATTTTAATACTGTTTTCTTTAGCTGAGCAGAAGCTTTTTATTTTCATGAGGTCCCATTTGTTTATTCTTTCCTTTATGTTCCTTGCTCTGTGTGTATATAAGACATTAAGTGAAAGAGCAGAAGTGGATGACAACAATTTCTCATAGAATCCAGCATTGTATATACTCTCTTTTCAAAATTGAGGGTAATTCATAATCCAAGAGATGGGTATAGCATAACATTTTAAAAGCAAGCAAGGCCCTGGATGCAATCAGAAGCCATTGATTTTCACTGTAACTGAACAAAATTTTTATTTAATTGGTGCTTTCTCAAACAACCTTGGCAATATGTGTAAATATAGTAGAAAACCATCTTATATTTATAAAATGAAAAATAAAAAATCAACTATCATTCATGTCCAGAGAAAGAAATAACTTGCAGAGAAGTGTGGTCATGGGGCTAGATATACACTGGAAATTTCTCTCTGACATACATGGATGGCTTTGATTGATGATTATGGAATGCCAACTTATTTAAACATATATGCACCTACACACTCAATCAAAAATTTTGGACAGGAATTGATTATTCTTTAACTTTAATACTCCGTTCAGAATATAAGATAGTTATCAGAACACTCAATCACAACTGCCAGATTACTGATATTAGCATTTTGTAAGTCTCGGGAAAAATATATTATATGGTTTAGATATTTACAAAATAGAGAATCATCTATGACCTATAAAAGTTACAACAAGGGAAAATACAGATAATAATACATTTTTAAAAGGTATTAAGTAGGAAAACCTTTAGTAAATTATAAGGACACTAACAATTTCATAGGTGGACTCCTTTCAAATACAGATGTGTTCTCTGGAAAATCTTAAAAACACTGAAAAAATCTCACAGAATCCTATTGGCAATGAAGAAGTAAAGGGTGATTGGAGGGATTATTATCTAAGGGGACTGTGTGATCAGGTAGTTCATAGGTGAATAAACACATAGGAATGTGAAATATTACCTTTTTAAATAAAGCTGTAAATTTTTAAACCAACTTGTATTAGGGAGAAGGGAGGTGGGGGAGGGAGGTGGGGTTGGAGGGGGTGGGGGGGAGGGGAGAGGACGCAGATAACTGTAATTGAACAACAATAAAGTAATTATTAAAAAAAACAACTTATATTAATGTTTGGGCCTGTCAAAATCTTAACATTTGAAAAAGATTTTGTTCAAAAGGGGAAAAAATAACAAGATTTCGATGGCCAATATCCACAGTTCTCTTGGTAGACTTGATTATTAGCAATAACATGCCAATCATGCTTTTGTCTCATGACCTTTGCACTTAGTACTTCCACTGCTAGAAATATTCCTCCCTCAAACATCTATATGCTGCTCCCTCTTATTTTATTCATGTCTCTACTCAAATGTCCCCTTATCAAAGATGAAAGGCTAGAATACATTCTTTGGTGCTAAATTAGAATCAAAGATAACAGTCACAATAGGTAGAGAGATAAGAAGGACAGATGATAGATAGATAAATAGATACACAGTAGTAAAGGTCTTCCCTGATATTGGTAATTTGTGTCTTATCTCTTCATTTTTTCTTGATAAGTAAGGCAACTGTATTGATTTTTTTCCCAAAGGAACTAGCTTTAGATTCCATTGCTTTTGTCTGTTTCTATTTTTAATTTCACTGATTTCCTTTCTGATCTTTATATTTCCTTTATTTTTTTTGCTTTGGGTTTAGTATGTTCTTTTTTGTTTGTTTCTTTGTTTCTAGTGTTTGAAGTTGTAATGCTATGTTACTGATTTGAAGGCTTTTCTTCCTTTTAATATAAACGTATATACTATAAATTTCCTTCTCAGTACTGCTGTACTTCCATGGCACAAGTTGTGATCTGTTATACTTTTTTATTTATTTTTGTTATATTTTTCTTTTTATTTAGTTCAGAAATAATTTGTTAACTTCCCTTAGACTTCCTCTTTGACACATAGGTTATTTAGAAGTGTATTGTTTATTCTAAATATATTTGGAAATTTTCAGATATCTTTCTTTTATTGATTTCTATTTAATTCAGTTGTCAGAGAACATGTTATCAATGATTTTCCTCTTTAAAAGTTTTAAAGGTTGCTCTATATCCAAGAATATGGTCGATTTTGTTGAATGTGCGTTTGAAAGAAATATCTTATGCTATTGTTGGGTTGAGTGTTCTACAAAGTCCATTAGTTTAAGTTGATTGATAGTGTTTTTCAGGACTTCTCTGTCCTGACTGATTTTCTACTTTGTTTATACATTACTGAGAGAAGAGTGTTGATGTCTTCAAATGTAATTGTAGAGTTTTCTATTTTTCCTTCCAGTTCTTTCAGTTTTTGCTTCATGTATTTTGAAGCCTTGTCGTTACATGCATGCACATCCAGAAATGTTATGTCTTCTTGAAGAATTGGTTTCTTTATTACTACATAATGCCCTTCTCTTCCCTGGTAATACTATTTGTTCTGAATTCTATTTCGTCTAATATTAATAAAAATATTCAAACTTTATTTATTTATTTTATTATTGTTTAAATACAGTTATCTCCATTTTCCCACCACCACTTTCCCCTGGCCCACCCATCCCCACCTCCCACCCTCCAACCTTCCCCCTTTGGCTATGTCTATGGGTCCTTTATACATGTTCCTTGACGACCCTTTCCGTTCTTTCTTCTGTTATCCCCCTCCCTTCTAGTTACTGCCATTTTGTTCTTTATTTCAATGTCTCTGGCTATACAGTTGTCCCTCGCTATATCGTGGTTCCCTTATTGCGCCCTCACTGTATCACAGGTTTTTAAAAAAATATATATCTAATTCTGTATCGCTGAGTTTTTGCTATATCGTGGGATTTTGCAGTATATAGGTATTTATATACTATTTATGATTTTAATTATTTTTGCCTAAAAATTTAAAACAACATAAAAATATAAAAAATGTTAATTCAAACATATGAAAAGAATATTAAATCAAAATAAAATACAGTTTATATTTCATCAGTGCATGAATACCTTACTGTACACAATGGAAATGCGTTTCACCACTACTGCTTGTGCAAGTTTGCCAACATGAGATTGTACACGGCACACTATTGGCTGATGGAATGGAAGGCGATCAACCACAGCACTGTGTTCTGTATCCTGGTGTCGATTGGCTCAGTGACCATAGCATCGGTCTGTTTGCTCTCCTGCACTGTGCCCATACATTCAGCATCTCTCCTTGTCCACTTCACATCGACGTCTGATCTCTGCGCATAGTGTTGCTCTTCAGTGTTGTGTTTTTGTGAAATTGTCGTAAAAGTTTGAATTTATTTCAAGCCCTACAATGCCACCCAAATGTTCTGTACCTTCTAAGACTTCTGGCGGTGAACACAAGCGCCAGAGGAATATGAAGAAAAGGTGGAACTTCTCAACATGTTAAAGGAAGGCAAAAGCTACGTGGCTGTAGGCCGCCATTACGGGATCAACGAATCTACTGTTCACTACATAAAGAAAGATGAGAAGAATATTCGGTCTTCGGCAACGATGACTTTGAACAATACTGCAAAGAGGGTGGTCACTTCCCACAATAAGGCCATTGTGAGGATGGAGTCTGCATTAGCCCTGTGGATAAATGACTGCAGGAGGAAGAATATCTCGCTGGATACCAACACTGTCCGGACGAAGGCCAAGAAACTATGATCATTTTGTGGAAAGCACGGATGCTCACAATGGTGACAAGGATGAAGAGGAGGATGATGACGAAGACGCAGGACCCTCGAGTGCTTCTTCCACCAGACCAACCCCATTCAGTGCCAGCAAGGGTTGATTTGACAAATTTCAGAGGTGCTTTGGACTCAAGAGAGTTTCTCTGCATGGAGAAGCTGCCTCTGCGGATAAAGCCGGAGTCGAGGAGTACGTGAACGATATGTTCAAATCCATCACTGAGGAAGAGGGCTATAAGCCTGAAGAAGTTTTTAACATGGATGAGATGGGCTTATTTTGGAAACCGATACCATCTCGCACTTTTATTTTGAAGGCTGAAGCTGAAGCCCCTGGTTTTAAGGCCCAAAATGATTGAGTAACTCTGATTATGTGTGGGAATGCTTCAGGCTTTATGATAAAGCCAGGACTTATTTATAGGTCAAAAAACCCTAGGGCCCTAAAAAACAAAAATAAGCATGTGTTGCCTGTGTACTGCATGCACAACCCCAAGGCCTGGATCACGAAACTCCTCATGGCTGATTGGTTCCAACAGTGATTTATCCTGGAGGTTAAACTTTATCTGGCAGAGAAAAACCTTGAGTTCAAAGTGCTTCTGATCATGGACAATGCTGGAGGACATGCTGTCGATCTGTCATATAACGACATCCAGATAGAGTTCTTGCCACCTAGCCTAACACCATATCTCTCAATCAGCCCATGGATCAAGGCATTACTCATGCTTTTAAGGCGCTCTACACATGAAATGCCCTGCAAAACCTGGTTGAAGCTATGGACTCGGTTGAAAAATTCTTGCTAAAGGCATAGTGGCATGACTACAATATTACATCGTGTCTCCTAAATATTCAGAAGTCCATAAAGGAGATGAAAAGTGAAACAATAAATGCCAGCTGGAAAAATTTGTGGCCAGAAGTGGTCCACAATTACAAGGGATTCTCTCCTGATGAAGTCCATCAGTGTGTGGTAGCTAAGGCTGTGAAGCTGGCAAAACTACTGGGAGGAGATGGCTTCAATAATATGACTTCTGACAATGTGAATGACCTGATCGATGTCCACTCACAACTGTTAACGGACGAAGACCTGATGGAGATGATGAAGTCAGCAAGTGAAGAAGAGGATGAGGAACAAGATGAACTACAGGTTGGAGAAGAGGAGGAGGTTGGCCTAACACTTGATCATCTTGCAACCATGGTCAGAATGTCCAAAGAACTTCAGCGAGTGGATGAAGAATGGGACCCCCAGGTGCTTTGTTCGTTGTACTTCATAAATACAATCGAGAGTGGTGTGTCAGTTTATAAAAATCTTCTCACTCAGAAGAAAAAGCAGCGCCAGCAACTCCCCATAACTATGTTCATCACTCGGACAAAGAGATCAGTTACGCCTATGCCTTTATCAGAAATAGAAGTTATGGCCCAGGGCGAAGATACTGCACCACCTGATGAAGCGCCTGATGAAGTGGTGCCTTCAGAAGAGCTGTAATGCTCTTCTTGGCTGTGCAGTACATTCATCTCATCGTCATCACCTTCATCGCCATCAGTACTGCACAGCTACATAATTCATGATCTTCATCATTCAAGTGGTAGTATACTTCTCTGGTGAGTACCCATATAGAATTTTATATGTTGTTAAAATTACGTAGGTTTAAGAGTGTAGAAAGTGTTTAAGAGCATATCAAGTGTTTATAAGAGTGTGGGGAAGGTTAATAAGAGAGTGGGAAAGGTTTATAGGAGTGTGGGAAGGGTTTATAAAGCCTTAAAATATATATAAATAATAAAATAAATATAACGCCGCTACTTCACGGATTTTCACCTATTGCGGGGGTCTCTGCAACATAACTCCCGCAATAGGTGAGGGATCACTGTATTTTTCTTGCTTGTTTGTTTTGTTGATTAGGTTCCACTTAAGGTGAGATTTTATAGTATATGTCTTTCACCACCTGGCTTATTTCACTTAGCATAATGCTCTCCATTCCATGCATGCTCTTGTGAAGGGTAGGAGTTCCTTCTTTCTTTCTGCTGTGTAATATTCCATTCTGCAAATGTACCATAGTTTTTTAATCCACTCATTTACTGATGGGCACTCAGGTTGCTTCCAGTACTTTGCTATTGCAAATTGTGCTGCTATGAATATTGGGGTGTATAGGTCCTTTTTAAATTAGTGTTTCAGGATTCTTAGGGTATAATCCCAGCAGTGGAATTGCCAGATCAAAAGGCAGTTACATTTTTAATTTTTTGAGGAAATTCCATACTGTTCTCCACAGTGGCTGCAACAGTCTGCATTCCCATCAAAAATGTACTAGGGTTCCCTTTTGTCCACAACTTCATCAGCACTTATATTTGTTGGTTTGTTTTTGATGGCTACTGTGCTCAGTGTGAAGTGGTATCTCATTGTGGTTTTAATTTACATCTCTCTGATGGCTGGTGATACTGGGCATCCTTTCATATGTCTCTCAGCCCTCTGTATGTCCTCTTTGGAAAAGTGTCTGTTCAGGCCCTTTGCCCTTTTTTGATTGGATTGTTTGTATTCCTGGAATGGAGTCATGTGAGTTCTTTATATATTTTGAAGATCAAACCCTTTTCTGAGATATCAGTGACAAGTATGTTTTCCCATACAGCTGCTTCCCATTTCATTTTGCTGATGTTTTCTTTAGCCATGCAAAAGCTTTTTATTTTGATGATGTCCCACTTGTTTATTCTTTCCTTTATGTCCTTCGCTCTAGGTGGCATAAGAACAGACACATAGATCAATGGAACAGAATAGAGAGCCCAGAAATAAACCCAAGTCTCTATGGTCAATTAATATTCAACAAAGGGGACAGAGGTATAAAATGGAGTAAAAATATCCTCTTCAACAAATGATGGTGGGACATATGGACAGCTAGTGCAAAAAAAATGAAACTCGATTACCAACTTACACCATACACAAAAATAAACACAAGATGGATAAAAGACTTAAATATAAGCCATGATACCATAAAAGTCCTAGAGGAGACTATAGGCAGAAAAACCTCAGGTATTCCACACAGCAATATTTTCACCAGTGTGTCCCCTAAAGCAAGGGACATAAAGGAAAGAATAAACAAATGGGACTCCAGCTTTATTTTTGATCAGTGTTTAAGTGTGTGTATTTTCATTACTTTCTCTCTCTCTCAGTGTTCTTATATATAACATACATATAGCTCTTAAAATTTTGATGCAATATGACATTCTCTGTCTTTAAGTTCCCACATTTGGACAATTTACTTTTAATGTGATTATCAATATAGTTTGAAGAAAATTCACCATCTTACTAGCTATTTCCTTTTGTTCTACCTGTTATTTTCTTTTTCCTCTTTTTTAGCTTCATTTCAATTCATTGAGCATATTTATGAGTTTATTTTACTCTGTTATTGATAACTCTATCAAATATAATGGTTCTATAAAATAGTGGACTTTAAAATATACATTTTTGGACTTCCGCCAAGATGGCAGCGTAGGTGGTCGCACACGCTGCCCGCACATCCAGAATGTCCATACAACTAATGCAGTAGCAAAAATTTAAACAACCAGAACGGACAGAATCGAACTGAAGGGAAGTCCGACACCCAGGAGGTAGGAGAAGACAAACATCCAGGCCGGTGAGCGGGGCAGAAACGGGCGGAGGAAGCGGCGCGCACGGAGGGTCTCACTCACGCCGCGACTTACTTACGCCGCTACTCAGGCTGCCAGAGCCTGAACAGGGCGTGGCCCCGAACAACGGGTGAATACCGCAAGCCGGTGACGCTGCCGGAGAGAGGCCAGGGCTGAGCCAGCAGAGCCGAGTCTGGCAGAGGAGGCGGTGGGGAGTTGGGGAGAGGAGGAGTGACGGAAGCCCGCGGTGATCGGGGGCCGCCATTGCTTCCTCCCAGACCCCGCCCCCAGAGGCAACGTCATCCAAAAAGAGACCCAGGT
>PVJI01016166.1:0-39001 GCA_004026765.1 Micronycteris hirsuta
CTCTAAGAATTTTTGTCATTTGCTTATGGTATTTGGAGACTTCTATTTTGAAAGACTGATTTACTTGTTAGGTGGCTTGGTACAGTGGCGATGTTTTAGTCCAGGAGATGTATTTATTAGTTTTATCGATCTCTGTTTTCTCAAAGAACTCAGGGTACAAAGAATTTAAACACACAACACGCCTTTAGCACAACACACGGTAGCAACGGAAGCAGGACTGGAAAACGACAGAGAGAGGACATTTCTCTCCTGTCATCGTTCTCTGTTCATTATTTTAACATGGTAATTATTTAATTTCGTGGAAAGTTTTAAAGCAAGTCCTATCTGGAGAATGTGTAGAGAAAGTTGTGTAATATGACTTTTGTTTTTTTAGAAAGAAGAGTAGGTAGCATGTATTTTAGACTTAAATGTTGACCTTTAAATAAATTTAAGAATAAATTAAAAACTCCTAGCATTGCTTCCTTTTAAAAATTTTTTATATACATATTTTTTATTTTATAAGGAAACCTGGGAGCAGTATATCAACAATAGAACCTAATAAAATCTTACCTTCAGGCAAGCCTCTTGTGTATAAACCCGGAGACCATAGTGCCAGAGCTTTCCGTGAGTGCCATCCATTTGTTAGCATTTTTCCAATTTATCTTGCGTTACTAACTCTCAGCGTACTATGCCTATTGTAAATATTTAAGCATTACTGTTGACATAAAGATAATACTGACAAATTGAGTTAACATTTCTGTTGGGGATTACCGACCATGTGCAGCCCAGGACAACTTTAACACCCACACCAAACCCTCTCCGCGGGCCAAATTGTGTTTAGTCTACGACACAGCGCTGCTCCTCAAATGAATTTTTAGCTTTGATTTACACAAAACATGAAACAACCTTTCTTGCATCAATTAATTGTTTGACTTTCCTAATACATTTCCATTTTAACTAGATTATGTCTCTATCAAAGGCAAAGGGACGTGTGCAAGATGTCACTGTCTCGGGAGCACAGACCCACCCATCCGGGTGTATCCTAACCCCACGGGATGGGATCGCACGCGCATCTGTTCTGTTTCTCTGGAGTCACACCTGAGACCGCTCTCTCTGCCTCACGTTAAGTGCATGTTTCACACTGTGCCTGGCATGAACACGATTTAACTGGCTCTCCTATCTTAGCAAAAAAAGAAAACAATTTGGAGAACTTTATCATGTGGAAGAATGCCAGATCCCTCAACCAAAAATTACCAAGTGAAGTGAGAAAGACGAGCAGAAGGTAGGATCCCTCTGGGAGAGTGATAGAGTTCTGGTAACCTGTTAGGAGATTTATTCTCCTATTGCACAATTAACCAGAAAGGGGCCGTTCTGAGGGTTCATTGCTAGCATATCAACCTTAGCTCCATACTCATAAGATAATTATCACTGTAATTACATTTAGAGGGAAAGTTTCATAAGAGAAATACAATGGCGTTCTCACAGTCATCTCATTTGGGAGGCATTGGAGAATCTTGGTCTTTTCAGCCTATGCACGACAGGTTAATAAATTAGCACAGACAATTCTCTTTCCTGTTTTGATTAAGTTCAGCTTCCACAGAAAAGCTTACTACTACCAGATTGACGGAGTTCAAAACACACATTAATTTGAGTTATTTCCTTTTTCTTAATTTGCTGTCTTATTTGAGAAAGCAGTAACAAAAGCCTGGTGACATCAGGAAGGCAAAATTATAATTTCGTTAAATTGCTTCTTTCTTAATTACCTTGCAATTTAATTTCCCCCATTGCTTTAGTCAAGAGCCCTGGGACTCCGTTTATAATTATGGCTTACCCTAAGAAGAAGAAAAGCTACATTTTCCAGCTTATTCTTATAAAATTATTTCTGCATCTACTAGTTTATATTTTTTCTTAAAAGATTTTCCACATAGCTATTTAGGTAAAGGAAGACTTTTTATTATTGTTACCTTTTTATTTTTATATTATATATGATAAGCTATTTTTCTCAAAAGCCCATCTTCAGTTTCGCCACATGAGGCAATTTTTTTTCTTAGAAAAGTGTCTTTATAACAGGAATAAATAAAAATTTAAGCACTTATTGCGAGGGTTTTTATTTCCTCAGATAGAATGCCCCCTGTTTGTGGCAACGTGGTCAGAATTAAAATGTACTGAAAGGTAAATATGAGCAAGTCCTACATGTTGAAGTAGGACTAATGAAGTTGCTAGAGGAGCAATTTTCTGTTGAGATGCTCTTCAGAAAAGGAAACTCAAGTTGGGAAAAAGTCCAGCAATGCGATAGAGGCCCGCGAAGTCTAGGAGGCCCGAGGTCCTAGTTTCATTAATTCCTTGGAGAAATCTATAGCCTTCTGCTGGGAAGCAGTGGCTCTGTTGGGGCTCCGGAACATCAAATAGCTCTTACAAAACAACAGCATTTTGAACAAGCAGAAACAGATGGATTGAATTTCCTTTGAAACACAATAGGGTTTAAAGATGATGGGGAGAGAAAATAATGCCAAATCCTCTACTTTTGTAAAAGGGTTTGGAACACTTCCAGCCTCAGGCTACTGTCTTGCTCACTTATCAGAGAACATTGACGGGCATGCTGCAGGGCCCCACCGTGACAATGCCACCACCGGGTCTGTGACTCAGAGCCCGTGATCTGCCTGACCAGGCCTTCGCCATCACATTCCAAAAGAAATTATACTGAACTCCAGTTTTTCAAAGTCAACAGTAAATGAATTTAGTACAGTTTTTAAGGCTTTAGTGCAATAACAAAATGTGTTAATGCTGGTGTTTTTTTTTTTTTATTCAGATTAGAAGGAAAACCAAAGAAGAGTAACTTCCAGGGCCCTGGGTACTAGGAATACTATTGACAAACTGGGGAGGCATCTCACACGGTGTTTTTGACACCATTGTAAGTAAGACATGCCCCAAATGCAAAGGAGGCGAGTTCCAGGAGGGAAAAAATTTAATAAATAAATTTATTTATTTCTGATGATTTAGGTGGGGGATAAATGGAATTTGAACAAGGCAGTTTCATGATACAATTAAGACTAGCTTGGCTATAATGTGTGATGTATTGGACCTGGGTGAGGCAGTGATAATACCAGCAGCTAAGATTTATTGAGTTCTTATTAGTTGCTGTATCTTTTTTATATGCCTCATGTCGTCTCTTCCTTTTGACAACCCAATGAAGCCATTGCTATTATTATCCCCAATTGTACAAATGAGAATAATGAAGTTTAAGAAGTTGAACTTTCTTCAGGCTACACATTTTGGTCAGAGCCAGCCTCAGAATTCAAGGTACTGCTTTTCAACATTTTGCTGGGGAGTGTTGAGTACAGTGTACACAAAAAAAATATTGTAGTTATTAATTCAAAGGTGAGAGGAGTAGAGATGAAGAACGATGCACATTTGAAAGGAAACATTTATAGGAATGAGTGAAGTAAAGGGATGAGAAAAAGATGAAGTCAACACTTCCAGGTTGAGCCCTGGCTGGTTTGGCTCTGTGGATTGAGTGCTGGACTGAGAACCAAAGGGTCGCTGGTTCAATTCCCAGTCAGGGTACATGTGTGGGTTGCAGGCCAGGTCCCCAGTAGGGGGTGCACAAGAGGCAACCACACATGGATGTTTCTCTCTCTTTCTCCTTCCCTCCCCCTCTCTCTAAAAATAAATAAATAAAAACTTTAAAAAAATTGCCCTGGCTGGTGTAGCTCAGTGGATTGAGTGCGGGCTGTGAACCAAAGGGTCGCTGGTTAGATTCCCAGTCAGGGCACATGCCTGGGTTGCAGGCCAGGTCCCTAGGGGGGCCATGTGAGAGGCAACCACACATTGATGTTTCTCCCCATCTCTTTCTCCCTCCATTCCCTTCTGTCTAAAAATAAATAAATAAAATCTTAAAAAAAACCCTTAAAAATTAAAAAAAAAAGACTTCCAGGTTGAACGGCTTGGGGGAATGTAGTGCTTTGAATGCAGTGATGATCGTGGGGTGCACTGATTCAGAGCTGGGAGAGGTGATGATGATGGATCTGCTCTAGCTTTTTTTTTTAAGATTTTTAAATTAGACTGAGTTTGAGGAATCTGCAAGATAGAAAGAAAAAACGTTGTTGGTTTAGGAGCGGTGGAGGGCCTGGAGCTGCAGAATACTGAGAAGGTAATGGAAAGCATGGGGAGAGATGAGCTCTCAGAAGGAGAGGGGCCATGAAGGTGGAAGCATTGGGGACTAGAAATTGAGCCTTCAGGGATGCTGAAAATATAAAGTCTTCTATTTTGTCATAGAGTATTTCTCTGACAATTCAATATGGAGAAATACATGGTGGAGGAGGAATTTTAAGAGTTACTTCATTGTAGGTAGGTGATCCGTTTGGGGAGAGACCTGTTTGCTGTTCAATCTTTTTAATACTTTTGTTATTAACAATGATTGATACTATCTTAACAACCTCTCCCATATGATATTGAATCCTATTGTATTTGTATAATTATGTTACTCTCTCTTCCTTTGTTTTAAGAGCTGAAGGAACATTTTCTTCTTTTTCTCATGCATCTTTAGAGTTTATGGAGACAGTGGAATGTGATGGAATCATGTTTGAGCCACGATTGTAATAGCTTCAATTTTTCATTGCAGCCCTTCCAGTGTTTTCCTTATTGT
The DNA here is from genome assembly GCA_004026765.1 of Micronycteris hirsuta. NCBI lineage: Eukaryota > Metazoa > Chordata > Mammalia > Chiroptera > Phyllostomidae > Micronycteris > Micronycteris hirsuta. Next base: position 4,625 of record PVJI01016166.1, read on the forward strand.
CTGATGTAAGGCAGAGAAAACACATTACATTCTCTCTGACAGAGTGATGTATTTCAGAGACTTTTTAAAATAGAGCAATAGTAGGTCAAAGGAACATTTTGGTTAATTATTTCTAAGTAGAAAATATGCCAGCCATTTACATGGAGTGGTAGTAGGGGTGAGGAGGAACGTCAGTCTATTTAAGCTTAGAGCAAAATATCTGGGTTAACAATTATGTAACCTACAAAAGTTTAGCAAATTTTTTTTTGGCCCTCCATATTACTGTTGGAATTAATGTGCTGTCTCCATTTGTTTCTCAGTTTCTGCCGTCTTTGGTGTTTGTTTCTTTCTTTTGGAGCCCCTTATTTCCACCTTTTTCTGGGGCTGTTCTCACTTTATGCCTGGTCGTCTCCCCTCTCCTTTCGGTGTCCTCCGGTTCACGGGTTTACTGCTCCAGTGTAATACTTTTAAAATTTAGCTCCGATTCTTTCACTGTCCAAGATCTATTTTTTCCTATGAAATTACACCCAAACAAATGAGTTAGTAAGGCATACACCATCCTCTATTACCTGGTTTCAACTAAATCCCCAGTCTTGTCTTGCTGCTACTCTTCCTCATGTATGGGGATGCCTGCCAAGCTCTCCAAAGGCCAGTGATCTGCAGTGTCTGGACAGTTGATGGTTGCAGAGCCAGCCATCTGCCCTTCCCCGCTTCATGGACTGGCTGGCTTTACCTGGGAGAAACATCTCTGGGAAGGCCTGTTGGAGGTCCGTAGCTTAGAGAAAGCATGTTGCCTGGGTAGAATGTGAGACCCTTGAGAGTGGGAGCAATAGCTTCTACATCTCTGTCTTTCCAGTTCCTAGCACAGTTTTCGGCACATAGTAGATGCTCAGGAAATACTAGCTGGTCTCAGAATTCTTAAAACCAGTTTTAGGTCCCCAGAATCAGCATGATAAAATGATAATAACAAGGACAGTAAGGGCAAAGGGATTCAGGCCTGTCTTTGACTGAAGGTTATGTGCAGAATCAGTCAGCATCCCAGCAGCAAACAGCTGTCACAGTCAAAATAGTTTAATTGGAAAGAATTTAATAAGGGCACTATGAGCAGAGCAGAGGTGTGGACAAGGTTAAAGAAACCAAGAAGGGCAGGTGACATACCCAAGACCAGTTATAGCAGCAAGCTGTTATTACCCTTTGAATTTACTAGCAAAAGGCTAGTCTGCAATGGGACTTGCCAGTGCGACCTCTTGCCGTGAAATGACAACCAGGGGCTCTTCCACCAACACTTTATTGCCTTTAGAATTTTCAAAGAAAACATTCAAAGAAGTCATGCTTGTGAGTGATATCATGGCAGCTTCCCCTGCCCCCGACCCCCAAATGCTGTTATGCAACAAAGCGACTGCAGAAAGGTAAAGGAAAACAACACTCACTGGCCTGCGAAGAAGTTTCTATGATCTTTTACATTTTCATTAAATCTCCTAACCCCACTTTAACAGCTCCTGAGACATGTCAAGTCCTCTGAGCCCTTCTCGAGATTACGAGGTTTAAGAAGCTGCAGCTACACAGAAGTTTCTCTGAAAGTCTAACACACGATAATGGAGAGGCAGAGGTTAATGGGTTGACTTTCAAGATTGACTTCTTTTAAGCTTCTGATCTCTGGGCTGAAAAACTGGAAGGTAGTGTTTATTTGACTTGTCTATACTGTGCAGTTAGTAAAGCACCCCAAATACCATCTTATTTTTATTTATGAATTCTATTTCCCAAAAGCAATAAGACACTCATTCCCTACCACGCATTGTTGGGATATGACTGAATAGTTCAAGTGGCTAAATTGAGTTGGTTTGGAGCTTAGTGACTCATAGCACTCATACCAGTCATCATTTAAAGTGCTTGTCTCTTGTCATTTGGCAAGTGCCATTTTTGTCTTCCAGAAGCACTCAGAAAAGTTTTCTCGTCTGAAATGAAGGATGAGGAAGAGTGTTCAATGAAATCAACAAGACAAGACACTCGCCCCAATGAGATAGCAGCCTCAGACTTGCTACTGGGGTGTGTTTTCCATGGTGACGGTCATCATTACATGTAGAGAATGGAAAATGAATTCATTTTACCATGTCTCAGTCTCCTGCTGTTAAATGAATAGCAGCACCTATGCTGGGAGCATAAATAGATGGTGGTTTCCAAGTAATATGAGTTTCTATGGGAGAAAGCTGCTCCATAATTCCAAGCCAGGGATGGAATTCATTGTAATTCTATTTTTATACCCAAGAATAAACTTGCTTAAACAATATAATGCGATATAGTTTCTTTCATAGTACAAATCGGGTCACCTCGTTCCCTTGCTGACTTATACCCTTGCTTCCTTTTGCAGTTCACATAAAATCTAAAGGTCTTATGTAGTCAAGCAAAGAGCTGGCTGACTGCATGGGCTCTCGTCTCCCTCCAGTGCTGTTTCCCCCATCTCCCTTTCCTGCAATGCTCGGGTCTCACTTGCTCTCTTCCTCCTTGAGCTGGTTAAGGTCCTTCTCATTTGAACTCCTTCTCCTTTGCCATGTGTGCATCACTCCCTGCACCTGGAATCCTCTTTCCTCAGGTCTTCATGGACCTGACTCCTTATGGTCATTTAACTCTTGGTTCAAAGGCCATCATCTTCAAGTCACTCCCTAATCACCCACCCTTAGGTGTTGCTCTTTCTTCCATTAGCCTCTTCTAGTGACCGTGTAGAGTTTGACACTATCTAAAATTCCCTCACTTACTGATTTGTGTACCTGTTTACTGATGCCCTTCCACTGCAGGGTAAGCTATGGAGGGCAGAAAGCTTACCCACCTTGCTCATCACAGTATTCGTCGTAACTAGAAGAGTAGCAGGTATGAAGTCAGTGCTCAATAAATAGTTCAGTTATTGAATGGATGTTTGAATGGGAAGCTATCTCCCAGGGATATAGCAAGCATGTAAAAATATAATTTTCTCTAGTGACAACAAAAACCAGAATCACGGTTCTATAGTCCCTAACCAGTACACACAGAGAAATAGAACAATGAAGAATTTGGGATTAATTTTAAATTTGGAGTTTACCTTGAGTTGATTTTTAAAAAATCCCCCTAATTTTTGTATAGGGTAACTTTATTTTAGCCATTGTTTTATTAAGTTCTTAGGTATATAAGTGAAGTCCATTTAATTAAAGTAGAGAACATATTTCTATATATGTTCTAGTACCACTATAAAGTGATTGAGCTCTGAAATTAGATGAGCATTTTCCGATATATGTATATTCTCCTTCTAAATTGACAGTAAGTGACAATACTTCTGAAACATTCTTATACAGTCATTTTATTTTTATTTTCAGTTAATCTGACTGGCATAATATTATTGTATTTTCAACATTTATATCAACTTATATTAAATCATTCTATATTTACATTAAATTTGCATGCCACTTAAATTTTGGGTGATCTTCGTAGTTTTTCCACACCAGGCTGATGATGCAAAATTCATCCCCAAGACCTACTTTAAAGTTGTCGTGAAGAGTTCATTGAATTCTAAACAAAGTCAAAATAAGTTGGACTAAATTCTCTAAATAATACTAACTCTACAAATATTATCATTGGTTGAAAAGAGTGAAAAAATAATGCATTTATTGATGCCTATTAAGCAAAATGACAAGCCAATATTCTCAACATTCCATAACAGATGAAAATAAGGTTTAAAATAATGTTATTTTTGTGTTTGTACTTTCGGAGCCCTCTACGCTGGAGCGAGGTGGGTGAGAGCGTGGACTCTGAGGTCAGACAAACAGAGATTTGAGTTTTGGCTCTGCCATTTTCTGGCTGTGAAGTTTGTCCAGTCTCAGTATTCTTATCTCCAAAAAGAGGATGATCCCATTCATTTCACAAGATTGTTGTGAGAACAAACTGAGGATATATGTAAAGCTCTTTGCACGGAATCCAACACATAGTAGGTACTAAATAATTGGAGGCCATAATTGTTTGAAAAGATATTTTTTTCAGATGGTGATTTCATACCTTCTTATTTAGATGTTTTTGATTTTATTTTCCAATTATAGTTTATATTCAGTATTGTTTTGAATTCATTTCAGGTATACAGCATTAGGCCAAAAACCTCTGAAGTCATATTTTTTTCTTTTAAATATATTTTATTGATTATGCTATTACAGTTGTACCATTTTTCCACTTTATTCCCCTCCACCCTGCACCTCCCTCCCACCTGCATTTTCCTCTCCCCCCCTTAGTTCATGGCCCTGGTTCATACATATGAGATCTTTGGCTTCTATGTTTCCTATACTATTCTTAACCTCCCCCTGTCTATTTAGTACCTACCATTTTGTGCTTCTTATTCTCTGTATCTCTTTTAAACCATCTCTCTCTTATGAAATATGAAGCTTTGGTTGAGTGAAGGGTGCAGTCTTTATGTGTGTTTGTAGGAAAGCTCACGTGAAGTTCCTCCCGGGTTGTCCTTATCTACTTCCGGTTCGTTGTTAATGCAGTCACCTTTTGTTGTTGTTGTTGTTAATGTAGCTTCAAGTTTATTAATTCATAGTCAGTCATTTATTTTAGTTCTGTATAAACTTTTAGAATCAAATACTTTAACAGACTCTATAGAGAAAAACATTTCTTTAACAGACTCACAGACCCTATATTACACTTATTGGTTAAACTATGGTAATATACGTTATTTGGTTTTTGAAGATTACTTGATTGCATTCATTCAACAAGTAATTTTAAGAACTTTTTTTGTTAAAAATATATTTATGAGTACAATGTAAATAAAGCATGTGTGCTTGTACATGGTAAGAGAGATACGACTTATTCAAGAGTAACTATATATATATTTAAGAGTAAGATACAGTTACTGTTTGATAAAAAAATGTGATTCAGAATGCTATTTGCACTCAGAGAAAGAAAGATGGCATGTCTGTGGAAATTTTAATGGGAAATGCGTTGAGCAAAGGGATGTGGATAGGGTGCCCAGGAGAATAGAGCAACGTAAGTACGAATGGAATAGCGGTAAGGAGAAAGGTCGGCGTGGTGAATGGTGGGCTCAGTGGGTTTGTAGGAATCCTGAGGGATGACGCAGAGGCCCCTGAAGTAAAGACAAGGAACCTGCACTTTCTAATAGGCCTCTGGTAAGCCGGGAAGTAATCGATCCTAGTAGCAGTGTGACGATAGGGCATGACGGAGAAAAGTCGGGCAGAAGGAGCCACTGAGAAGACCGTTGTAATAGGCCCTGTGTGAGGCGGTGAGGCTCTGAACCCAGTGGGGAGGCAGGGGACCTGGGAAAGAAGGAAAATAATCAGAAATTTGGTGTCTGGTGGAATAGATGGATGAAGACATGATAGAGATAAAGAAGAGGCTGAGGAATCAAATTTCTACAATAAGGAAAATTGTTCTACAATGACTAGTAATAAGGAAATCAAGATATGAGTTTGTACTGAGAACATATAAAATGAATCAAAATGTTAGCCAAATAATCTTTAGCATAAGCAATAACTCAAGGGATTTTTTTATTATGTATTATCAGTGATGTATACAGTGGTCAAAGTGTCTATTATTTGGAACAGCCTTTGTATCTAGTCTGGAATCCTGACTCAGAACAAGCCACGTGTTTGCCTTACAGCTTTTTCCTTAGTGGGCTCAGCCTCACATCTTTCCCCAGAACCCATATCTGGAAGATTAAATGGTATTGTTCCATGTGTTATTACAGATATTTCCAGTTTTTTTAAAAAGATTTTATTTATTTTTAGAGAGATTGGAAGTGAGGGAGAAAGAGAAGGAGAGAAACAGCAGTATGGTTGCCTCTCACATGGCCCTCAATGGGGACCTGGCCTGCAACCCAGGCATGTGCCCTGACTGGGAATCGAACCGGGACCCTTTGGTTCCAGCCCGCACTCAATCCACTGAGCTACACCAGCCAGGGCTAGATATTTCCAATTTTTTATAGACCAAATTTTATTTCTATTTCTGTCTTTATCTCATATGTCTATTTCATTTATGATTATCTTTCACTTAATGTAATTATTGGTGAAATAAAATCTGTACATAAATGTATCTAGCATTTTGGATCATTTGATCAGTTTGGGAACATAGAATTGGCATGTGTGAATCCATATAGGTCTTCTAGAATTACCTTTGGGGAAGGAAATTTCCATGCTTTTTCTTAACTCAGATAGAAATTTTTTAAGTTAGATTTCTGGATCTGAAGCATGCAGTCTGTTTGGCTCCCTGAGAACTCGGAAATGGAAGCAACTCAAAAACTGTAACTTTCCATGTGGTTTGTGCTCACTGAGAAGGAATCTCTTGGCTAATTGGGGAGAAAAGAATGTTTAAATAAGGAAGTTAGAGTGAATCAAAAATAACATTTGAGTATGAGAAGCCAGCAATGCCCACCACTTCCTTTAATTATGAAACTACTTCTGTTGACTACACAGATTTGTAAACAAGCATTGCCATCATCACTTGCAATGCATAGTTTGTGCTAATGGTTGATTGGTCTCCATATTTGGACCCATTTTCCGCAGCATGTAAGTATTCTGTAAGAAAGCTGGAGAAATAGACACCATCTCCTTTTATCCTTCCCCTCTCTCCTCTTGTATTTACTAAATGGAATGGTGAATACTGTTAACATAATTTATCAAATTATTTAGATGAAATAAGGCAGAACTGGGATGGATACAATGATTACTTTCCTTTTCTTGTTGATATTGAGTTTTGTATTGGGCTTTTCTTGGGGAAAGCTGGGTTTATTCTGGATTTAAATACTGGTAGCATATCACATTTTCAACATTCGAAAAAAACCTGATGGTGACATAAAGTTGTCTTGAACAGGATTAGGAAGTTCTGGTGAGTCTCAGCATTTTGCTATAAACATCCCATCATGTGTCTATTACTGCGTGATCAGGAATGGTGTCATTTCCCACAGAATTTTATGAATGCTTCAGCCTGTATCATCTTCAAAGACAAGCTGAGACCATTTTTTTTACACCATGGGGTCTTACTCAGTAATTTATGTTGATACTGTATTCTCTATTATTTAGGTGCTTAGAAAACCAATGGTCTATATCATGCCATTTCTCTTTTAATCATATATTTATTGTATTCCTCTTTGGCCTGTAGCAGATTACAGCAGCCCCCCAAGAGGCTCCTCCTCCTTTTGAGTTTGGGTGGAAGCTGTGTCTTGCTACAAATAGAATATGACAAAGGTGAAAGATGTTACTGCTTTTATTATTTTTATTTATTGATTTGAGAGAGAGAGACACACACAGAGAGAGAGAAAGAGAGAGAGAGAGAGAGAGAGAGAGAGAGAGAGAGAAACAGAGGGTTGTTTTTCCACTTATTTATGCATTCATATGTTGCTTCTTGTATGTGCGCTGACCAGAGATGGAACCTGAAACCTGGTGTATCTGGATGATGCTCTAACCAATTGAGCTACCTGGGATTATGTAATGTTGTATCAAGCTCCATCTGGCTTGTAGAGTCTCTCTAGAGACTCTGTCCTTAGCTGACACTGAGGAAGTGAGTGGCCACATTGGGAGGCACAGAGCTGAGGGTAGCCTTTGAGAGTGGAGGGAGATCTCTAGAAGACAGTGGAGCACTTAGTACCCTACCCACATTGCTACGAGGAAATGAACTCTGTCAACAGTTGAGTGAGCCTGGGAATGGATTCTTCTCCTGCTGAGCTTCCAGATGAGAAGGAAGCCTGGATGACACCTTGATTGTCCTTGGGTGACCCTAATCAAAGGACGCACTTAAGCCAAGACTAGACTTATGACCCCTAGAAAGTGTGAGATAGTAAATACAGGTTGTTTTAAGTAGCTTAGTTTGTGGCGATTTGTTACACAGCAATGTATAACTAATACAGTCGTGTCTTATTTCGCACACAAGGTTGGGCAGGCCTTAAGGAGTAAAGCCGCTAGTATCTCAGGCAGTACTGTGCGAAGTGTATAGTAAATAAGCAAATACTTGTTAAGTTTTTATCACAGAAACTTCTACAATCTAAAGCAACGTATTGAATAGCTTCAGTTCATTTGCTACAATTGAAGCAATATTGAATGTATATGGACCTGTTGGGGACAGGGATTGTCATATTCATTTTGCATCTTTGCCTGGCATGGGCTTGACACGTACTTAGCACAGACTGTACATTGTTTCGGTCGAAGTTTAGTCAGTGAGCTACAATCACTGTGAGTCCTGGAATCAGTCAGCAAACGATGACCCATTGGGCCAAGCCGATCCACTGCCTATTTTTGTACAACTTTTGAGCTAATAGTGCTTTTACATGTTTAAATAGTGCAAATATCAAAAGAATAATATTTTATGACATAGATATTAGGTTGTATTCAACTTTTAGTGTCCGTAAATAGAATCTATTGGAGCCCAGCTGCCTTCGTCCTTATCAATGAATGTGTCCTTACCCCACTGGTTGGCATTCCACAAACGGCAGTGACATAGTCTTATCTCAACTGTGCTTCAAGTGCCAGGCACATGGCCAGAAACTAACACTAGGAAACATTTTAACACATTTTTATTACAGTAGTGCCCATCTATCCTGTCAAACCAAGAAAAGCAGACTCTGGACGTTGCTCTTTCGTGACACAGTGGTCAGTGAATGACTTTGTTACGCAGAGAGACGGCACAGTAGCGCCTGTTTGTGCAGTAACGATACAGCTGTGACGGCATGTCAGCCTTCCTCAGCTGGGTATGTGGTCCAATATTCTACCACACTGGAACGCGGAAACCAGAAAAATCCAATACTCATCACAGAGTATCTGCAGAAAAATAAAAAATAAAAATGGGACTACAACTGAGGTCATTCTCTGGGTGTCTTATTTGTTAGCAAAGGGAGGAAAGCTGTTTAACAATAGCGAGTTAATTAATACACTTGCTTAAGACTGTGACCTTTTTCCAGAGAACGGTTGCTTGAAGAATTGAAGACATTGGGAGCAACATCAATAGTCAGTTAAGAAACAAAGCAAAGGATTTTGAGTGCTTTTCTTTGGCTCTTAATGAATCGATACATGCTACTGATACTGCTCAGTTGTTGTTTATTTGGGGTCAAGGCCAAGTCTGCACTGACTGAAGAGTTAGCCCCAAAGAATGGTCTGTGTGGAACAACTACAGGTGACAATACCTTGAAAGAAGTGAAGGAAACACTAATCTAGTACAACCTGAGATGGAATCTGCTCATAGGTATCACTCCTGACAGTGATGTGATATGTGGAGCAGATAAGCAGACACAGCTTATGCAAATATAAGGTGTTTAAAGTCTCTGCTTATTTATTCTAATATTTCCCAGAGGCACTTCTTGAAAATTCTTGAATTTGTCCTGGAGTTTTGAACCTGTGTCATCAATGGTAAACTTCAGTAGCTTTTATAGACTCAACCATAACAGTTCATGAATTTTTGCCTGAAGTAGAAGCTGGGTATTCTAACTTGTTCTAGCCATGTAATAGCTTAGCAGTGCTAAAAGTTTACTATGAGTTTTTTTGAACTCAAGAAGACAGTGAAATTGTTCTGAAGAACTGACCTCAATCAGTATTTTTGCACACTGCAAAGCTTTAGAAATTAGTTTCCTAATTAGCTTCATATCCTACAGGGTGTGAAGTGGTATCTTACTGTTATTTTGATATGAATTTCCCTAATGGTTAGGGATGCTGAATCTTTTTATGTGTTTATTGGTCCTTTGCATATCTTTGTAGCAGATATATTTATTCAAAACCTTTGCTCATTTTTAAATTGGGATTAAGGTCTTCTGTTTTTGAGTGTAGGACTTCTTTATATATTGAAAATATTTCCTTATTAGATATGTGTATTGCAAGTATTCTCTTCAATTGCCAGCAAACACTTTTTAGATGCAAATGAAAGAAATTTCCATATTTCAAATTCCATTTAACACAAAAATGGTGGGGCTTCCACCTGTTCCTCAATTGAAAGTAATTAATGTGCAATTTAACAACATGCTAAAGGGCAAATATTGGGAGAAGAATCAAATAGACTTTTACAAATGCCTTATGGATATGCTCAAATAATATTATGTGTTCAGGGGGCAGGGAACACTAATTTCGAATCCCAATTGAAAATAATGTTATTCCCCACCAGAAAAAAGAAATTTTATTCTTCTAATTAGTAGATATGTATTATAAAATTGTACTCAATTATGATAATTTTATATTGAATTTCATCAATAAATATTTGTAGAAATTTGTTTCTTGTTACATGAATACCTAAATAATATCCTTGGTTTTTCTTCCTGACTTAAAAAGCCTGAAGCTATTTGCTCTCTGGCCTTTTTCAGAAAAATTCTGCCAACCCATAGTAATAGATTCATTATAGGAATCAGACCTGACACACTTGGAAGAAGAATTGAAAAATTAAGGTCAAGGAGAGCAGATGGATGATCACCAAAGAAATCATGTTGGAAATCAAACATGTCCAGATGCCTAAATCATATAGCAAAGGGAAGGCAGAAGTACGTGGGGAGGAGGGAATGGCACTGGTGTGGAGTCCATCTCTCTGGTCCCACACCAAGTACCTGGTGGTGCACCTGAGCCATAAGTCCCCGCCAGTGTCTGCAGTTGGCAAGAGGAGCTGGATGTGGAGGGAAGAGAACAAAGACAATTTAGAACCCATTCTAAGTCGTGGAATCTGAGTCTATCACTGCAACTAACTGCATTAACCTTTATAAAGTAAGGCTGCTGCGTCGCTTGTGGCTTCCAGGTCTCAGACAAATTCCTCTTTTTTGCCAATTGTAACTCAGGACCATATAGTCAAAAGATTTCTGTGAAAATAATTTCAGTTCAATCAAATTGCCATGTATAAATTACAGTGTTGATTAAGTGGATGGTGAATGATTTCAATTAGATTATTTGGGCTATTTGAGTTAATACCCAGATTCATCCCTGTTTATTTACCGTTTATATATGTGATACACATTTTCCCTTTAAATCAACTTCATTGATACACACACACAGAGTCTGGCACAAATAATACCCCTTTTTATTACAAAACCTTTTATTACAAAATCATAAGCATGTAATTCTGTCACATAATAATCACACTCAAGCACACCCTATGGCATTTTAGGTGCAATGTTCAAATCACTGTCCCTCTGATGTGAGACACTCACATACCCCACCAACCACACTCGAGCAGGCGTTAATTCTGCCGGACCCTGTATATTAAATTGAACTGATGTTGAACATGTGCATTCAGATGAGTGTGACCATAGACAGGCTCGTGTAACACCACTCCACTGAAAACATGTAATGTTCCCATGTCCAGATTTTTTCTCACGCCCTTCGTAGTCAGTCACGACTCCTCCGGACCCAGACAGCTGCTGGCCTGCTGTGTGACTCCATCGGTTAGAGCTGCTTCCTTTACAGTTTCATTAAAATAGAATTCTACATTGGTACTCTTGATTCTTCTTTTGCTAAGCACTTTGTTTTTGAGATTTACACACATTACATGTATCAGTAGTCTGTTTCCTTTATGGTGAAATAATATTCCATTGTGAGACGAGACCACATTTCATTTACATATTCACATGTTGTTGGACATTTGGATTGTTTCCAGATTTGGGCTATTATGAATATTTGTATTAAGTCTCTTGGTATATACATACTTCCATTTCTCTTGGTGAATATGTAGGAGTAGCATGTTTCATGCACATGGTAAATGTTTCACCTTATACAAAACTGCCAACATGTTCTCCAAAGTAAATATACCAGCATTCTACATTTCGTCATCCACCTATGAGAGTCCCAGGTGCTCCATTTCCTTGCCAATGCTTGTTATCGCCCCTCTTGATTTTAACCTTCTATGAGTGTGCAATGCAAGCTCATAGTAATTTTACATTTTACTGATGACCAGTGATAATGAAGTATCTTTTTATGTGGTTACCGGCCATTTGTGTATATTGTCTAACGATGAGTTTGTACAAGTCTTTTAAATTGGGAATATTTTTCCCCAGTTTGTGGCTTGCCTTTTCATTTTCTTTTTTTCTTTTTATGATTTTTCATATTTTTTCCCATTGCCTTAGTCCCCTTATACCTCCCTTCTGCCCTTCACCCTCAATCACCACACTGTTTCCATGTCCATGAGTCCTTTTTCCTTTTTGCTCAATTTCTTAATGGCATATTTTCAAGAGTGCTATTTTTTAAATTTGATAAAGTTTAGTTTATTGCTCTTTACCTTTATGATTCACTTGTGAACATTTCACTTGTATGTGTGTGAACACTTTGTTTTGTTTAAGAAATCTTTGATTAACCTAGTGTTTAAGACTATTTTATTTTATATGTTATTTTAGAAGTTTTACAGTGTGGACATTTATGTTTAGGTCTATGATCCATTGTTTTAAAACCTAATGTTTGTGTATGCTAGGAGGTAAGTAAGGGCCAAGATTCTTTTAAAAAAATATGTATATCCAGTTGTTTTATCATCAGTTGTTGAAGACTACCTTCTTCCCATTGAATTATTTTGGTATGTTGTTTGAAAATCCATTAATCTCATTTTGTAGGTCCTTTCTGAACTCTTTATTTTGTTTAATGATCAATTTTTCTATCTTTGTGCTAATACTGCATTGCTCTAATGCTGTAAATTAATAATAAGTCTTGAAATCAGATCATGTAAATCCTTATTTTAGTTTCTTTTCAAAAATTCTTTGGTTAATCCAGGTACATTGTATTTCCATATGAACTCTAAAATCAACTTTTGATTACTATTGGAAAAAACACAACTGAAACAAATAACCAAATGACAACAACAAAGTAAAACCCTGAAAACACAACCCTCCTGGAATTCTGAATGATACTGTGCTGACTGTACAGATCAGTTTGTGAATGGGCATCTTAACAGTCTTCGGTGTTTTCATTCACGGTCATGGTGCGTCTCTCCATTTATTCAGGCCTTCTTTAAGTTCTCTCAGTAATGTTCTGTAGCTTTCAGCGGACAGGTCTTGTACATGTTTTCAAAGCTTTATCCCTAAATATTTCAGGCCTGTAGATGCTAAATATATATATTTAAAATACACTAGATTTTTCTAGATTGACCCTGCATCCTGCCACCTGGGTAACTTCACTGATTCGTACTAACAGTTCGTGTGAGTTACTTGTAGTTGCTGATGTATATGATCTTGCTGTCTCTGAACAGAGACAGTTATTCTTATTAAATGCGAATATTCAAACTATTTACTTTTAATCTAATTGTTTTTGTATTCTTGGCTTTAAATCTACTGAGTTCTTATTTTTTCTTTTGTTTATATGTTGTTTGCTCTTTTGCCTCTTCTTCCCTCCTTTATTTTCTTTGTATGTATTGAGTTCATTTTCAGTGTTGCATTTCATTTCTTCCATGACCTCTTTGCTTTGTTTGCTTATTGGTTACTCCAGGGTTTATAGTGGGCGTTTTTTAAGTTATTATCATCTTCCAAACAATATGATACTACTTTTTAGGCATATGTTTCACAAATTATTTCTTCTAAACTTGTATATTACTTCACTATTTTTATTATTTTAATTAAAAGTTAAACTATTCTGTTTTAAAAATGAATTGCTTGATCTCGTAAAGTTTTGCTTTTCCTTCACTATTTGTCTGTGTGTGTATACCCCGTGCACACCATCACCTCTCACTATGGTCTCTATTTCCCGGGACGAGTCCCCCATTGTTCCTTCCAGGCTTTATCTACTCTCTTCCTGGAGGTCTGCTAATGTTGCCTTGACCATCTTCTTTAGTAAGTTTATTTCAAAAAGGACCACGTGCGATACATAAAAATTCTGATTGTGAAGAAGAGGAATTCTAAGAGTGATGTTCAGACAGTCTGTGTTTCTTCTTTTTTAGACAGAGGACACCTACCCAATTTTATATTATTTGTCTACTCATTTGATTACCAACAAACTGCTACTGGTTCCATTGATGGGGAGACCCTTGCAGAGTAAGTTGGTTTCTGAGGATACTTGAGGAAGTTTCTCAGTCTTCTGATGTTGGATATGACACTTTACAAATTAGTTTGACCATATTCATCCTTACTTAAGGAAAACCTTTCAGATGATGTAGTTTTCAAAATGAAATGCCTGAGCCCTGACTGGTGTAGCTCAGTGGATTGAGTGCAGGCTGGGAACCAAAGGGTCCCAGTTCGATTCCCAGTCAGGGCACATGCCTGGGTTGTGGACCAAGTCCCCAGTGAGGGCCATGTGAGAGGCAACCATACATTGCTGTTTCTCTCCCTCTCTTTCTCCTTCCCTTCCCCTCTCTCTAAAAAATAAATAAAATCTTAAAAAAAAAAACAAACCCCAAAACGAAATGCCTGAATTCTCTTCCAAGGTATCAACATAGTCAGGGATGACTTCTGTATTAATTTCAGTGTAAATTGTTATTATGTGAATAGTGGTAATTTGGAAGAAGATAACTCTGAGTTAATTAATTTGATCTTTTTGGAAAGTATCTTTATAGATGTAATCTTTGAATTTGTGTACTTTATATGCTCATTTCATCGTATGGTGAATGATTAACCTGCATGGCATTCTTGTCACTGGATTTGATAGTTAACACATTCGCTGGGTTAACCTTGGGATATAACACAAATCCTCTGTGCCTTTGTTTTTTTCATCACTGTAGTGGGGCTGATGACAGCACCCCCCCATCAGGGTGTTCTGAGGGTCAAATAAATAATTACATGGAATGTGTTTGGAAGCCTGACCTTCAGCCTCCACTCAGTATGGATAACTGTTACTATGTACTTATTGTAATGTTAGAAATATTACTTAGTGAGTAAGAGAAGGGAAAATAGAGAAAAGAAACCCAATCTACCAAGTTAAGGGAATAAAAAAGGGTCATTAATGGAATTTGGTGGGATATTTACCAGAAAGGACAGGATATGGAAACATAAGATTGTTTTGCTTAATGGAGAAAGTATGTCAAACTACTTTTTAAATAACAATAACAACACCGACCTAACAAGACAACCCCTTGGGAAGCTCAGGTTATTAATAGTTGAAAGTTAACTTGGATTTTCTTTGTGAAACAACCCTTTTTCCAAATATTTGATGTTCATTTATTTTTATTAGTTACACAATTTGACATTTATTTGCTGTTTACAAACATTAGGAAAACAAGGTCTATTCATATTATACATATCTCTGTTCCACATCAGTTCCTCTCTATTTTCCTTTATTTGTAGTTTATAGGAAACTCATTAAAGAACATCTTCATTGATTGGCCACCCCTGGTGTTGTTCTGTTTGTTTTTATTTTTCCTATAATGAGTGAATTGGGCTGTGCATACAGGTTCTTTTTTTTTTTTTTATTGTTGTTCAAGTACAATTGTCTGCATTTTCCCCTCCTTGCGAGCCATCCCCACCTCCCACCCTTGATCCTGCCATGCTTTGGCTTTGTCCATGTGTCCTTTATACATGTGGATTCTTTTGTTGTAGTAAATTTCCTCTTGTTTGAAGGATGTCTTTGTGGGTTTTATAAAGTGAACTATTCATGATGAAGATGATGGAAACGTTCCACACTTCTGTACCCAATAAGGGACCTGCTCAGTATGAGAGCGTCCAGTAAAATGACTATGGTTGGTATCATCTACTTAGATTTCATATTTGCATTAATACATTAAAAATATTCACTTGGATGTATGGTTAGTAGATTTTTACTTAAAATTATTATATGAAAATTTATAAAGAATTTACTAAAAGTTAAATAAAATATCTACCTATAAATTTATCTCATAATTTTGGAGGCTATATTCGATCACTAGTCTATACTTACTGTTCCACAGCATGAATTTTTATACCTTTATAAGTTCCAGAAAGGTTTAGAGGATGTTAGCTCCTTCAATAGCCATAAGGATGATGGAATAATTCAAAAATGGATTAAAGGACAGTAAAATGAACACTGAAGTGAAGAGTTAGAAATGGTGCAAAACTTTGGTTAAAAGCAATTGCATTGAAGTGTTCGGGTCAGCTCTGAGCTTCCTAATAAATGAAGCATAAAGATATTCAGGAGACATAAACATTTTTCTTATGACATATTCTAAGAGGAATTTACTACAGGGAACTTAATTGAGACATTACTATTGGCAGCAGTTTTGCTGATGACAGAAATATATATAGTCATATGTCATGTTCTCACATCTCTGCCCACCTCCTGCTTGTTGGGTAAAGTTTTAATAAAATGTGACCTCTATGCAAAAAACAACATACACACACAAATAATAAGTATAAATCTCAATGACATTTTTGCAAAGGAAACATACCTATGTGACAAGCCCTCAAATCATTAAAAACAGATTAACTGAAGCCCTGAAAAGCCCTCATTGTGTCTCCTTGCAGTCATGGTCTCCCGTCCCAAAATAACCACTAGTCATTTCTTTCTTTTTTTTTTTTTTTAATTACTTTATTGTTGTTCAATTACAGTTATTTGCATCCTCTCCCCTCCCCTCCCTCTTTTTTTAAATTATATTTTATTGATTATTCTTTACAGTCACCCCAATTTTTCCACCCTTTCCTCCCTCCTGCACAGCACCTACCACTCCCTCAGGCACTCCATATTCGTTTTGCTTGTGTGAACTTTCCATGAAAGGAGTCAGGTACTGCATAGCTTTCTGTGTCCGACTTCTTTCTCTCAGTGTTATGTTTCTGAGGGTCATTCTAGTTTTCGAGTGTAGTTTTAGATGATTAATTTTTGTTCTGTATAGTTTTCTATTATATGAATATAATGCAACTTGTTTGTGCATTTGTTATTGATGGACATATGAGTGGTTTCCAGCTATCGGCTTTTTTTCTTTTTATTATTGTTCAAATGCAGTTGTCTCCATTTTTCCACATCACTTTCCCCTCCTCCTCAGCTGCCCTCACCTCCCACCCTAACTCTTTCCCTGCTTTGGCTTTGTCTATGGGTCCTTTATACATGTTCCTTGATGACCTTTCCCCTTCTTTCTCCTGTTGTCGCCTTCCCTCTTCCCCTCCCCTCTGGTTACTGTCTGTTCTTTATTTCCATGTCTCTGGTTATGTTTTGTTTGCTTGTTAGTTTTGTTGATTAGGTTCCACTTATAGGTGAGATCGTATGGTATTTGTCTTTCACCGCCTGACTTATTTCACTTAGCATAATGCTCTCCAGTTCCATCCATGCTGTTGAAAGGGTGGGAGCTCCTGCTTTCTTTCTGCTGCATAGAATTCCATTGTGTAAATGTACCATAGGTTTTTGATCCAATTATTTACTGATGGGCACTTAGGTTGCTTTCAGCACTAGGTTATTGTAAATTGTGCTGCTATGAACATTGGGGTGCATAGTTTCTTTTGAATTGGTGTTTCAGGATTCTTAGGGTATAATCTCAGCAATGGAACTGCTGGGTCAAAAGGCAGTTTCCATTTTTAGTTTTTTTGAGGAAATCCTATACTGTTTTTCCATCAGTGTGCATTCCCACCAATAGTGTACTAGGGTTCCCTTTACTCCACAATCGCCAGCACTTATTGTTCGTTGATTTGTTTATGATGGCTTTTATAAATGGTACTGCTGTGGGAATTTCTGTAAGATGTCTTTTTGTGGTATATGCATATATTTTGTTGGGGGGATATATATATATATATAAAACTAGAATTGTTGCTCTATAGTGTATACATGCATTCAGTTTTAACTGACACCACCAAGCAATATTTCAGTGTTCACTCTTACCACTAGTGCACGAAAGCTCAAGTTGCTTCACATCTTTGTCAACACTTGGGATTGACACTTTCATTTTAGCCATTTTAGTAGGTGTGAAGTAGTATCTTACAGTGGTTTTATTTTCTATTTCCCTGACTACTAATGGAGCTGAATATTTCTTCATATGTTTATAACCCATTGGGATGTTCCTCTTTGTTAAGAGTCTGTTCACATCTTGTGCCATTTTCCCATGGAGAGTCTGATATGATCTGCTGGCATTCTGTTTCATTCTAGGGTCACCGAGGATCCTGAAATACTGGCGTCCTATACGCTTGACTGCAAAGCAGGACATACAGTTTAGATGTCAGGCATAAATGCAGAGAAGTCAATGTTTTATTTTGAATATTAAAAAGACATATAAATTACTACCTAGCACAGGCTTAGACTGGAGAAATAATCATTCAGAAGGACAACTCCATTCTAACTAGAACATGTTGTGGCTTGGAAAAGGTAATGTCCCTGAGGACCTGACTGCATCAGCTGGCTGCAAAATATTGTCCTGACAATTAGTGAATTGGCTGTTGAGTGAAATTTTCTAATCTTTAAAAAAATTGTTATTGATGTCAAATCTGAAAATTGTCTGCTACAATGGTAATTTGAATATAGGTCAATGTGCTTCAGATTTTGAAGCACATTGAGACCAGGGCTTGCAGTTTATTGAGGTTAAAAATTGCAGATGAGGTGTTGTAGAATTGTACCCTTGAATTTTATATAATTGTATTAACTGATGTCACGTTCAATAAATTTGGTAAAAAAACAAATTGGATGGAGATATGAGAAGGTAATCAGTTTGCTGCAATGGGTCTTTCTGCTTTTAGCTTTCAAATAGCCCTCATCCAATTCATATTAAATGAATTAAGCTATGTTGTGTTTAAAAGCATGCTTGGCACCTAGCGATTACTCAGTAAATTTTGATTGTTATCTTCGTTATTATTACATTCTGCTATTTCTGTGTCACACCTTTTGCTCCTGCTGCTTGTTCATTCATTCATCTACTTTATAATGGTTTATTTTTTTATCATATTTTTTCCATTACTATCCATCTCCTCCTTCCACAATCACCACACTGTTGTCCATGTCCATGACTTCTTTCTACTTTTTGCTCCATCCCTCCACCCCAAACCCCTTCTCCCAGAGCTGTCCACCTGCTCTCTATGTATGACTCTGTCTCCATGGTGATTGTTAGCTAATTTTGTCCATTAGATTCCACATTTGAGTGAAATCATATGGCATTTGCTTTTTTCTGACTGGCTTATTTCACTTAGCATAATGTTCTCCAGGTCGATCCATGCTGTTGCAAAGGGTTATATTTTCTTTTTTGGTTATGGCTGAGTAGTATTTGTGTAAATGTGTCACAGCTTTTTTATCCAGTCATCTACTGATGGACAATTGGGCTACTTCCAAATCTTGGTGATCGTAAATAATGCTGCAATGAATATAGGGCTGTACGTATTCTTTCAAATTACTGCTTTGGGTTTCTTTGGATATATTCACAGAAGTGGGATTGCTCAGTTAAAAGGCAGTTCCATTTTTAATTTTTTGAGGAAACTTCATATCATTTTCTGTGGTGGCTGCACCAATCCGCATTCCCACCAACAGGGCAAAAGGGTTCCCTTTTCTCCACATCCTCACCAGCACTTGTTGTTTATAGACTCACTGATGGTGGCCGTTCTGACAGGTTTGAGGTGATATCTCATTGTGGTTTTAATTTGCATTTCTCTGGTGATTAGTGACCTTGAGCATCTTTTCACATGTCTATTGGTCATCTGTATGTTCCAGCTGCTTAAAATTGGGTATTGTGATTTTAACTCATCTTGTATAACTTCACCTTCTAATGGCTGCTCTTGACATCTTAAGGAAAGCAGGTCTGTGATACAGGAGAAGATGTGGATCCTGGAGTCCCTCTTCCTAGCACCCATCTGCTCCTGGTCAGGTTCAGGACTCCCCATGAGACAGGGAGGGCTGAACTCTGCTCCTCACTCATGTGTGTCTAGCGTCTGGCACAGTGCCTCGCCCTGATGGGAATCTCATAAGACATTTGCTGGAGGTGTGCTTCATTGCATCTCTTCCTGTGCTGTGTGCTGCATTTGAGGCATGTGAGCATCTCACCAGGTCAAGGCCCACGTGAGTGAGTCTGGAGAAACTGTTGGCAGAGTGGAAGAACTTTAAGTTTCAATTGGTCCAATGGAATCTAAACGCCAGCGTATGTGCTGTATCCTAGCTAAGAAACCTTGGACAAGTCACTTCCACCTGGAGTTTTGGTTTCTTCCTCAGTTAAATTGAAGTAAAGAATTCCAAACTCTAAAAGTTATGGCAATAATTAAGCCTAACCTCCCTAGAGGACTGGTAAGTGCACACTCCTCAATAAATGGCAATTGTTACTACCTAATAACTGCCATTTTTGAATTACTCACTCTCACCCCTGCCTTGATCTTCCCACTGTTTTTTCTATTCCGCATCCTTCAGTATTTTTTCTGCTCAAATGTCCACAACATACTCCATTACACTGATGTCCCTTTGGTTCACTCTTTTTACACAAATGTGCATAAAAATGGGACAATGTTTATTCATCTATTTGTTTATTCATTTCTTTATTCAGTTTTAAAGATTTTATTTATTTTTAGAGAGCAAGAAGAAGGGAGGGAAAAAGGGAGGGAGGGAGGGAGATAGAGAGGGAGAAAAGCATTGATGTGAGAGAGAAACATTGATTAGTTGCCTTTTGCAGACACCTGGACCGGGGACAGAACCCAGAACCCTTTGCTGTGCAGGAAGACACACAACCAACTGAGCCTCACTGGTGAGGGCAGGGCGATAGTTATTAACATGGCTCTTCTGTCCTAGCCCACAGCCACCCTCTGTATATGAGAGTCTTGTCTTAGCCAGGCAGGTCCCTAGGTCTTTTGGTGCAGAATCAGGACATTTGGTGATGGGAAATGGGAGGATGGTTGTAAATTACCCTGAATGTTATTTATTATATGTAAGCACTAAACAGTTCTTTGTTTCATTTTTTAATGGTTTCATATACATAACTCTTATTTCCTCAACAAACTGTGAGACTCTCATGAATACAGTGCCTTTATTGTTTATTTCTTTTATAGCAAGCATTCAAAACTACTTGCGAATATGAAGTATTTAAAAGCGTAGTTATCAAAGAGATTCTTCTCAGTAGAATGGAAGGTTGTGGACCCCCACATAGGGAAATAGTCTGTCTCATGGGGAGCTCACTGGATACCACATTCAGAATGCTTCAAACGCTTATTGGTTGTTTATTGTCAGGGATTTCAGAGCTGTATCTGAGCAAAATCCAGCTTTCTATATCCTATTTTTATTTTCTTAAACCTACCTCTGCAGAAATGTGCTTTACAATA
The DNA here is from genome assembly GCA_004026765.1 of Micronycteris hirsuta. Taxonomy (NCBI): domain Eukaryota; kingdom Metazoa; phylum Chordata; class Mammalia; order Chiroptera; family Phyllostomidae; genus Micronycteris; species Micronycteris hirsuta. The sequence goes on from PVJI01016166.1 coordinate 25,677, forward strand.
ATAGGATGCTAGAAGGAAATTTATTAATGTTTAGTTTTAGGTGTTTTTGCCCATAGAAGCTTTAATGAGATAGAGACATATTTAAATCATTTATGACAAGCCATGGAAAAAGCCTATTTGTTTTGCAATGTGCATACCTGGAAATTTTCTATTTCAATGTGGACTAAATAGTCATTTTGAATGTATGCCAAAAAAGAAAAAGAACCTCCACCCCTAAACAACAGCAGCTACACAAAAAGCCATTTAAACAAGTGTGTAGTCCTTTCCGGCCAGAGCCATCAGCTGCCTTGGGCTCTGGGACACACTTATTCCGTCTCCTGCTCACACAGCCGTGTGCTCTTTGCATAGTCAGCCAGCACTAGGGGCAGAATACGCTACATGGCAAAGGAGGAAAAGTGCAAAGCAGGCAATTTACTTCAGTTCCAGATTCCCCTGCAAACCACGTGGTGATGTAATTCAGAGTCAAAATACCTCCCCCTACCCTGGGAGAAACCGATGTAGCCTCAAAGGGATGGGGCAATAAATGGCCCCTGTATGATGAGCCTCTCCGTGAGTCCCTATAGAAAGTAAGACCAAGGGCTATCCTCCCTTTGTAGCTTTACATGCATAGGGGAGTTGTAGAGGGTGTGTTGTTGACATCGTGGCCCCAACCATGGTATTTTCGGGGTGCCCAGAATCTTAGATGGAGCCACTCCTCATAAACTGCCAATGTCTAGGAAGCAGTTGTAGATTATTATTTATTTTACAAATCCTGGGAGACAATGTTAGAGTAGGAGATTTATAGTTCTCACCATATCTATATTTGCAGTTAACCAGGTAATTTAGGAAATGGCACAGCAAACAGAATATTCCATCCTTTACCCAATTAAAAAACGGGCAAAAGACTTGAACAGACACTTCTCCAAGGAGGACATACAGAGGGCCCAGAGACAGATGAAAAGATGCTCAGCATCACTAGCCATCAGAGAGATGCAAATTAAAACCACATGAGATACCACCTGACACCAGTCAGAATGACCATCATCAACAAAGCAACAAACAAGTGTTGGAGAGGATGCGGAGAAAAGGGAACACTATGCACTGTTGGTGGGAATGCAGACTGGTGCAGCCACTGTGGAAAACAGTATGGAACGTCCTCAGAAAAGTAAAAATGGAACTGCCTTTTGACTCGCAATTCCACTGCTGGGATTATACCCTAAGAGCCCTGAAACACCAATCCAAAAGAACCTATGCACCCCAATGTTCATAGCAGCACAATTTACAATAGCCAAGTGCTGGAAGCAACCCAAGTGCCCATCAGCAAATGAGTGGATCAAGAAACTATGCTACATTCACACAATGGAATTCTACGCAGCAGAGAGAAAGAAGGAGCTTATACCCTTTGCTAAAGCATGGATGGAACTGGAGAGCATTATGCTAAGCAAAATAAGCCAGGTGGTGAGGGACAAATACCATATGATCTCACCTTTAACTGGAACATAAGCAACAAAAGAAAAAAGCAAGCAAATATAACCAGAGACATTGAAATTAAGAACAATCTAACAATAGCCAGAGGGGAGGGGAGAGGGGATTGTGGAGAGAAGGGTTTTCAGGAACTACTACAAAGGACACATGGACAAAACCAAGGGGGGTGGGTGGAAGCAAGGGTGGGCTGGGGAGGAGGGGAGGGGAGAAAATGCAGACAACTATAATTGAAGAACAATAAAGTAATTAAAAAAGAATATTCCATCCTTTATTTTTTTGCTCATCCGACACATTTTTTAGGTGCTTGCCACAGGCCACAAAGAGGCAGGACAGCTCTGAAAAACTGCATTCTAGGTCGTCGTGAGGTGTCAGCAGGCTGGGATTATATTAAAGATGAGAAAAATATTTTTTTTGTGGTATGAAGAAACTAAAGTTTATTTGTTCTCAAAGAGGCGTATTACGTTAAACATAACTGCTTAAATCTATAGTTCCTCTAACAAGCCACAGCTATTAGAAGCAAGCAGACTGACTGGCAATCTGGCTTTCCTAACCTAGGCAGAGGAATCTAACGAGGTAGAACGAGGAGAACGAGGCCCGGTGAGTCAGCTTCCGCAGGCGTGTGGAGGACAGATGGTTCCGTGATGAAGACACACCAAAAAGCCTAGGGGGCTTCGCAGGGGCACATGCCAGGGACAGCCAAGCCACTGAAGGAAATGTGCTGGCCTCACCATAAAATTAATTTTAAAATGAGGTGGATCCTAGGATGCTTAACCTACATGAGATGAAGAATACATAATTAGGTGCCAGAAAGCACAGTAAGATGTACATAAAGTTTTTCTCCTATGTTTTCCTTGCATCATTTCTATGTACATGTTTCAGACATTCAGCTACTTCACACCAAATGATCATTCCAAAATAATGTCTTGAAAGAATTATAAATATTTATTGTATTACATAGCTTGTCACATGCCCCTCTCCCAAAATTTTAGCCATTGTATCTATTGTACTGTAGATCAGCAAGTTTCAACCCGTGTGCTGCAAGAATTTTTACAACATGCAATACCTGACTACTCAGTCAGGGGCACTGACCTCTTGCTCCTTAGATTGTCAAATAAAAAAATGTTGCCCGGCTGGTGTAGCTCAGTGGATTGAGTGCGGGCTGGGAACCAGAGGGTCCCGGTTCGATTCCCAGTCAGGGCACATGCCTGGGTTGCGGGTCAGGTCCCCAGTGAGGGCCGTGTGAGAGGCAGCCATACATTGCTCTTTCTCTCGCCCTTCTCCTCTCTCTGAAAATAAATAAATAAAAAAAATCTTTAAAAAAATGTCAACAGCCAATACAACATTAGCTGTCCAATGTGAATGAATCAAAATTATACTTATTATTTCGTAAGATGGGCAAAAAAATATATTTTGGGGGTTCCAAGGGAGTTTAGTAATTAGTTTCTATGTGCCATGAAATAATAAGGTTTGAAAATTATTCCTGTAGACCTTTAATTATAGGCCATATGTGGTCTCAGAGAGCCACCCAAGACAGCGCTCTCTGGTGGCAGTTAAGGTGACACAGCCACGTGACTTCAACCCCCAGAAGCTGGGGCTAAGGATTTCATTTCATGACTCAGTTACTGGAATATTGTAGAAAACTGTGCATGCGTATGGTGTTCAAACACTGTTCGGAAACATTTACTGGGAAATGTGATGCAGGGGCAATAAAACCATCGCCATTGCGTTACACTTGAGCTCGCTATAGGCTATTGGGCCGTATTTGCTCACTGGTGTTTTTCTTGGAAATATTCATTCCAGTGAAAGGTTATGTACGTAATTGCTGTTGTGCTTGAATTTTTCCCCTCTTGATGTAATAAGCCATTAAGCTCAATGAAGTTTATTTTTAATTTAAGGAGACAGGCATCGAAGAGGGGAGGGTGAGGTTGCCCGTGAGTGAGAAAAGATGGCCAAGTTGATACGGAGCTATCAAAACACTGTAGGAAAATAGCAACTTGTTTTGCATAATCAATCACCAAAAATGTGTCAATAACAGTGAGGTCATTTGGGAGAGGTTACAGATATACTGAAATAAATAGTGTAAAACATGCAGTTGAACTCCTAAACCCAACCTCTCTCTTAAAAGGAACCCTGAAGAGGTAAGACCTGTAGCGTCTGAAAATTTGTTCAAATTACAATAAAGCAAAAATATTCCTTGTAGTATTTTTCAGTCCTAAAACTTAGCCATCTGGAATTATTTTTAAGGGACCTTACTATTAAATCTTTTGAAATAGAGAATTTTCTTCTTAATAGGAAATCTGTATTTGATTGTAAAGATGGAACGCTATGTCCTCGGCCTGGCTGTTCTGGAACTGTAGGCTCCACATAGAGTGCAGGTCGGGCCCCCAGTCCATGTAGTGCAGGCATGAGAGCCTGGGGGAGTGAATGCATGTATGTGACTGGGGGTGGGGTAACTGTGGGATATGCTTCTAGCATGACGAATCCCAGAGGAGTGATGCTGCCATCAGACTCCGGGTGTTATGACGATGCTGCCAGAATGGAGGTAATTCAGTGATGGCTGTGATTGGCTATTGGCAAATCAGACTGCATAAAGAGATGCAAAATAGCTCATTGACAAGTTTACACGATGAAACAGTTGGCCAAAGACACTCTTTTGCTTTTTTCAAGGAAAGGAAATCATGTACTACTCTAAGACAACGTGAATCTGTAACACATGGGGCAAATTTAAAAGAACCAGAAGTTCAAAAATAACTGGTATTTTTTAAATGAAAATTTTTTATACTTTTTTTTGTTGCTGTTTAGAAACTATTCAGGAGGTTAGTAAGGGATGGTCAATGCCGGTATGTCTTCATCTAAGGTCTGCAGTTTTCAAGATAAATCAGAAGGTGGCCTAGGGTTTATGAAAACTGGTGACATGGAGCTTTGGTGTCTGGTCAAAACAGGCTTTTCAGCTGTACCCACAACTGCCGCTTCTCATGGCTTGTAACTGAGGTTCTGAAGGACTGGAGACTTCAAAGAAGAAGGGTGGTATGGGTGGATGAAGGGTTATGGGTGAATTGTTGAAGATTTTGCTGCTGGAAATCTCTAGAGATTTCATTTATTTTCCCCAAGGATCCTCAGCCTTTTAGATAATATTTCTAAGACTTTTCACTTTTTGTTGTATCAGTAACATTGAACACCTGAGAGGTCCAGGGTGGCCGCTGAGAGAATGGGAGGAAGGTGAAGGGAGTCACTCCCATCTGTGGTGTACGTGAACTTAAAGCCCAGCTCTTCCCAGTGACTGCCTGTGTGACACTGGCAATGAACTTTTCATAGTTGTAATGTTAAGCTTGATTTTAAGCTTGTCCATGGATAGGAAAGGTTTATCATGCTTTTCTCATTCTCGCCATTCTATCAAACTTCTATGCACACTTTAAAGTCATAGTATCATGGAATCATGAAACAATCTCATCAGATGCACGGAAGCACAGGGGTTATATAACTCGTCTAAAGTCACACACATAGAAAATATAAATGTTTCTGACTAGGCGAGAAAAGTAGAAGATTAGCTATAAAGTTTCCCCAAATTTCAGCATACAAGTAGTTTTGTCAGAGATTTTGCCTAACAATATTTAAAATCCTTATTCACATAATCCAAATATTACTGACTTAAATTTATTTGTTGTGTGGAAATGAGTCTGATTTCACAAACTCAAATATGTTGTTTAGAATTAAAGAGTCCCAAGAAAAGGGCCATGAGACCAAATTAGAGGAGAGAATACCAGAGCTATTTTAGAATAAAATATAAATCTTCTAATAATTATTTAGAAAGTTTAATGATTTGATTATTTAGAGTTTAATGCTTCTGATAACATTTCCTTATATGATGAAACTATTTAGACAGTGTCATATCTAGATAATAGTCAACATATTTTTAAATGAAGATTTAAAAATACAATTTTTGCTGTAAGAAAGTAATCACACCAAAACAGACACATCTGAAATGGGTCTCCCTGGATTCTGGGGGAAGTGTCAGGAGAGCTGTGTCCTTCTGGAGGCTCTAGAGAAGAATTTGTTCCTTATCTTTTCCAGCTTCTAGAGGAACCCCCCCCCATTTTTTGACTTGTGGTCCCTCCCACCCTCTTAAAGCCACCAATGGTAGGCTGAGCCCTCCTCACGTCGAATCACTCTGATGCTGAAACTTCTTCTCTCCTCCCGCCTCCTTCCAGGACTCTGTAGACCACCTGTGATCCAGGATCGCCTCCCTATTGAAAAGCCAGCTAACTAGCAACCTGAAATCCACCTGCAACCAAGTTCCCCTTTGCTGAGTAAGGTGACATATTCATAGGTTCTAGAGGGTAGAATGCAGATACATTTCTTTGGGGGGGGTCATTATGCTGGACACTGTGATTTGTCTATTGATTTAACTTTTCTAGTTCATGAGACACCATAAATTTGACTCAGGGAGCTGAGGTGAAATGCACGGTGACAACCTGGGTATAATTGGATCAGTTCTGAGATTAGGGGGCGTGTTAAATAAGAAACACTAATGAGGCAGGAGAAGAGAGGAGCTGGGCGGGGCCTGCCTGTGCTCCTAGGGGCTAACTGGTCCGTCCGACCAGTCGGGCCTCTGCTGGTTGTGCCCAATACAGGGCTGCCGACTGGAATGCCACCTCAGTCACAGTTCACATTTTTTCCTAAATTAACAGTTGTGAAAGTGCTGCCTAAAAATCATACAGTAGCTTTTAAAATGGAAGTACAATTTTCTGTCATCCTGATAAGTACCTTATTAATATTGTTGCTAACCTTATTTTTTCCATAGATTTTGCAGTGAAAATAAAGAATGACTGTGTGCACCGGTATAACTTCAGTACTTCTGAACTTTGTAACTCGGTAGGTAACTTAAGACCCAAGATTTGAGTGTTGTCTCTTCTGCCACTTCTGGCTAACTTACATAATTATTTCCCAGACAGACAGCCCAAGGCTTCATCCAAGAACGGGAGAGTGCTGGAGTTATGGTTATATTTCAAAATGGCATGAGCCTTGCATTCCCCAGGGCAGGAGAGAAAGTAGGAGTCTGAAAAGCAATGGCAAAAAAAAAAAAAATAAAAATTGAAAGGAAACCACGAATAGAATATTTTTAAACGTGTATAAGAACAAAAATGTAAAGATGCAGCATAATGACACACATCACGGAAACAATGGAGCAGAGGAATGTAACAGAAGGAAACTAAAAGTTCTACCGGAACTGAAGAGACAGTTGGAGGAAAAACAGTTGTAGGAGGGAAAAAAGTGTCATCGCCCAACATGGGGCAACACAGGAGCAAGTGCAGTGAAATAGTGGAATAAATGGGAGACAGAATTCAGCAAAGGTTAGAATAAGGTTTGCTTTGCTTAGCCTTAATAACAGAAAAGGGACTTACTGCCTTCTCATAGTTTTTAATCCAAATACAATTTGTGGCCAGTTCTACAAAGCCTAAAACAATAACAACCACTCACCCCTAAAGAATTTCTACTTACTCAGAAAACATAGAGTTAATTTTGTCATTTGGAAGAGTTCTTTCGGATTTTTTATACTATGTTTATTACTATTTTAATTTGAGTATATTATTATTTTTTTTAAGTGAGTAGAGATGAAAAATTTGAAATCTGTCAAATTACTGGGCCATGTAATCTCCCTAAGAGATGGGCACATAGAATTTGGCATAAAACTTACCCACGCACATTGACTGAGATGTACTTGAAGCCACGAGCCCTGCTTGCCTGGGAGAAGCGGAGATGTGTCCTACTTGCAGGCAGAGAGATGGATTAAATGACATATTTTGGTCCCTTCTAGTCTTAAAATGACATTGAGATTATAATCTGTAAACACTCTTTCCCAGCTGGTGAGCCAATTAGCTTCTCTCTGCATTAAAAATAAAGGTAACTTTCAATTGTCTGCACTAGTTCAGAAGAAGTGGCATGGGACAGATACACCAAAATGATGGAAAATCCAAGAATAATTTTATTTTTCTTTGAAGGGGTGTTGTACTTACATGTAACGTGGTGCCCAGGAAGTGCTGAGTATGCACAGCTTTTCAAACAAAATGAGCTGCTCGTTGCCATTGACCTTCTCTCACTCGGCCTCCGTTAGAGGCTAGTAGAGGGCCTTGCATATCTTCAGGAAACGTTTGTTGAGTTGAAATTGAAATGCACCTCCAGACCCGACTGTGGAGCCTTCCTCCTGTCCCCGTCCATGCCTCACTGCTGGCCACTCCAAGTGGGAAGGCCTTTGTTGTCGCTTACAAGTGGTGGAAAGCACAGTGAATCCACTCCAGCATTCAGGGTAAAGGGATTCTCGTCAGCACCTGCTGTTCCTCAAACATGCTAAGCATCCTCCTTAATTCAGTGCCTTTCTACTTATTGCTTCCTCTTTCTAGTAGGCTCTTCCCTTGAATATGTGTAGATGGCTTTCTTGCTTTGTTTCTTTAAAAGTCTGTTTAAATGTCACCTTGCTTTATCCTCTTACAGAAAATAATTGTGCTCATCCCATTTACTGTCTCTCTTGTTCTATTATCTTTCTCCATAACGGTTATTATCTCCTTAACCAACATGCTGTTTTCTGGGTTTTTTGTGTGTTTGTTTATTGTCTGTGTCTGTATATTAGTATACATTCTCTGAAGCCAAGAACTCTGTTTTGGTATTGATAGCATCTGGAGCGATATATATAGATAATAGGTAATCGATAAGTATTTGTTGAATATATTAGTTCAGGATCTTTATATACTATGATGTGGGGTGAAAAACTTATTGAGCAAGTTGCCTGCTTCTCAGTGACAAAGGACAAGGTGAGTTAATTAGAAGTGCTGCTCCCCGTCTTCATGTCACAGTCCAAAACCGAGCATCAAAAACAGGAAAGCCGCTAAGCTGAATGCGTAACTCAAAATCTCATCTGTCTGGCCCGTAGGTGCTGTATTGTATTGTATACCTTTCTCTTATTTTCTCGAAGGCTCTGGAGGGTATAAAAGCTCTGTGAGGGGGTCTGAGGAGCAGAGCAGGACAGGGCGCCAGGGCCATTTGTGTCAGCCTGGCGAGAGAGAGAGTCTCAGTAACACAGAGAAGCAAAGGCCATAGCAGTGCGCACCATCCACCGGGCTGAAGGAACAGGCCAGGTGTGCTTGCTTCGGCTGCATGTACACTAAGATTTGGGCAAGGGTGTAGATAGGAGTGTGATCACACACTCCAAAACCCTAGTGTCAGGAGACATCAAGATGCCCAGGACAAAAAAGGGCCGCACTAAGGCTGAAAATGGCAAGATATCAGAGGCCAGCTTCTCCGTGAGGATGTGTGTGGCCTGTGGGCGAACTTGAAGGCTTATGGATGGCATGGAGCTGGATGAGGAACTGCCAAACGCCCCTTCAGAGCATCTGCTCTGCATGCATTCTGTGATCAGCGGTAGGCTCTCTGCGCCTTCTGTAACACACTCTCTTTTCCCGTTTCTCCCCTGGCGGTGAGGGCCTGTGCAGCCAGCCTACTTGTGATCCCTCCGTTCAGAGTGCGGCTGCATCGCTCAGTTTTACCTTGTTTGCTCCGGCTACCCTGCAGGGCTGCATTATGACTAAGCGCCTTGCCTTCGCGGGCCCCTTCCTTCATAACATGTTAAAAATTATGTTTATGACTGTGTTGGCACTGTGTTTCTTGATGTATATGTTGATAACATATAGTAAAATATTATCTTCAACCTGAAATTTTATTTTTTTTCTTCATATTTTAAAAGGAATTAAAAATATTTATGGGGCCCTCAAAGTATTTTGGTCCTGGGCCCTGTGTTGACTGTAGCTAATTGACAAGGCAGCCCTGGCATACCTGCCTTAAAGTATAAAATAATCACGTGACGTACTGAGCTTTGGGACTGGACCTTGGATTCTCTGACTAGGACTACATGTATGTGTACAGCAGTATCTGGCTGCAGTCAATCTTTGTCAGTGGGAGGAATCTAAAAATACCTACAGAGGATCTCTTGGATTTCTTGGAAAAACGTGATATATCAGTGCTCAGTTGTAAAACTCATTAGATTGTGAAATTGCTTTCACTTCTCTTTATATTTATGGCCTTGTAGTGTCCCCAGCTTGACTGATGATTTCACGTAGAAAAAAAGAGGAAACTAAAGCGAAAAGAGACTTTTATTCCCGGAAGAGCTGGGACCTGCCATAATAAAGATTAGTTAAGAAGATGTTTGAATTTTCTAGAAGTGCTAGAAAAAGGCAGGACAGTTGTAGTAATAACTAAGGATAATTAATCACCAACATTACGTGATGATTTGATTTCACATTTCTCAACTAATTGTGGGTTCTCTGAACAAGAGGAGAAAAAAATGTCCCCATTTCTCTTATTGGCTGACCTATCTGTAAAATAACATTTCCACTAAAAAATGAACTCATTTGAAAATGAGTTTTTTGGGGAAAGTATAGCAAGGATATTTGTCCTGGTACATGGATAAATTTTATGTAGACAATAGGTATTTAGCAACCATCGATTATGTACACGATGCTGTGCTAATTCCAAGGGGAATGTGTTGGCTGCTGTTATGTCCCCGTGTTCTGAATCTGTCAGCAGACATAATGTGAGCCACATATGTCATTAAAAAATTTCTAGAAATCACATAAAAATGAAGTTAGTTTTAATAATGAGTTTAAACCAATATGCTACCATTTTGATGTGTAATTCACATGAAAATTATTGTGATTTCACTTTTTTGTATGCCTTAAAATTTTAGTGTATACTTACATTCAGAACATGTCAGAATGTCATTTTATTTTTATTGTTGTTCTATTACAATTGTCCTGATTTCCCCCTTTTTCTCTCCCTCACCCTGCCCACCCCCCAGAATGCTATTTTTTAAAGAAAACTTATGATGAATTTATATTTCATAAAGGCAGTAGTTAAAAAAGTAGATTTATGTGCCCAGGTGGTGTCAAACATACTTGAAAGTTTTCCAATAATGGAATTGAGTGTCAATTTATAAATTTAATTTAGACTAATTAAAATAAAATCAGATGATCTAGTCACATTCCAAGAATTCAGTAGTCATTTGTGGCTACGGGGCTCACTTCATTTATTGACGGCAATTTGCACACAGAAGCCATTTTCTGTGCTCAGAGTCTCCACTCTTCCATCCATTTGGTGTAAGTTAGAAAATCTTGTCCTGCGCCTTATTTTGTGTCTGCTTAGACGGCAGAAGATAATTCAAAACAAAAGTAACCATGCCGTAAAAATATTAAGTTTATTTTGACCTCGCTTGAATCCTCTACATTTTCCCTCTCTTATCCATTCTTATTCTTTCTACTTTTCACATTTAGAAATAGGAGACCATAAGTGGGATTATGAATCAAAATAATTTTAGATACTTTATCACCCCCAAAATCCCTTAGATGTTATTGGGAATCTCTAGTTATTAGTAATATAAGCATTACCTGTTACTAGAAAATAAGTGCAAACATTGTTTTCTTAGCTATTATTTTTTTTGGCTTTGACAAATGCTATTTTGAGGTTCTTTGAGATGGTGATGTGACTTTGTGGATGTGTTTGCCTTTTGACTAGCACTTTGGTGACCAAAACCCCCTGGATGGTATTCAAGATGGGAGGGATTCAGTGTTGTTAAGTTGGGCCTGGAAAGCTGTGGCAGTTTGGGATGCCAGAACCTGGAAGGATGGTAACTGAATAGTCAATGTCAGCGTGCTCTATGGGACATCATGTTGTCCTGTAAATACAGTGGACAATGATGTACTGTGTATAGCGTATAAACAACCTGGGACAGGATTTTAGCCGATAGGATTTTCATTGGCCCCATTTATTAACTTCAGTCACTGGCCCCACTTTAATGTCTGATATTAGTTTACCCCTGGTTGGGAGAATTCTGTATATTTGCATTGGTCCTAAGATATCACAGCTACCCAGCTAGGTCAAAGAATCCTGAAGTCTTCCCAACTCATTGGAGGATTGATAGAAGGATCAAAGAATAACTTCTACCTTTTAGAAGATAAGGGATGGTTATGATCAAGGAAAATAAAAAGATTGAGATGAAGGACAAAAGAGCCTGATGACTTAGACTCACCTACTCTAAAACTTTGACTATGAATTCGGGTGGTACTCCTGAGGCAGATGGTTGTGTCTTGCTGCTTTCTATTATTTGTCTTCTCAAAAGTCTCAGACTGGGTAATTGGGCTGCTTTTTAAAGGTAGATTTGATAGGATAGTAGTACCTTTTTTACTGTTCTCTTTCTCACCCTACTTCCTGACTATTGATGTAACTACTGTGACCACTATGAAACTTCTTAAATTCCTCTCTGGAGGCTCCACATTCTTTATTTTAAAAGCCTTGCCTAAATTTTCTGTTTTTACTGTATGAAGATATTTACTCTCTACCATAAGTCCCCTCTTTTTCTATGCCCTCCCTGGATAGCTTCAGTGTTCCCTGAGGGACTTGGAAGATTGGACGGTTTGGTGTGCTAGTATGTGTGAGACTGACTTCTCCTCTGAGAGCTTTCATCTACTTCAGTCATTTCAGTCTGCCTTTGTTGGTTTTAATGTAGTTTTTATGTCATCGCATTCCTTGTAAAAAGGTGTTATAATATAACCCCAGTTAGTTTTTAATGGAATTGAGCAAATGAAGCCAGAAAACATGGTTGTAGGAATAGTGTCACTGTCTTTGGATACTCTGTGCCTCCATATCTAGAAAATGCAATTTTATCTAGTTTTTAAGGACACAAATTTTAATTTTCATTACTTTTTTATAGAGTGTTAGTTGATTGATGCTTTGCTATTAACGCAAAATTTGCCCCTAAAATTGAGAAAGCAGGAGAGACCATGGTAACCAATGCATAAAGTCAGAGCCTTACTTAATATGACAGAATTCCATTAAATAGCTATAATTATTTGGGGTGGAGAAGACAGAGTGTACATAAATCGGAAGGAGACAGAGGGCCTGGCTTTCTCAAGGCTACTGCAAAACCCGGGGAGAAGTTGTAACTGGGTTGAGATCTAGTGAACATTGGATAGGAGGGTAGAAAGTCTCCATGTACACAAATCAAACATCTCAAAAAGAAAGTGATCTTTGAAGGAATGTGGAAATCTAGAACCTGAGTGACAATGCTTCTTCAGTAAGAAAAATTCAGCATTGTGGAAATTATAAAACAAGCTAACAATGACTGGGAGCAGCAGGTGGAGAGGGGCAGACAGGTTACAGTAATTGGATTGTTGACTTTGAGGCACGTTGAAGGTCAGGACAAGGTTTTAAAAGACCTAAGAAACATGGAGATATCACTTTATGTTCATCAGAAAGGTAAAGTTCATACCTTTGAAATAGGTCCATAGATCTTAGATGTCTTGTTCTCTTTTTTAAATTATTATTATTTTTTTTATTTTTTTTAAGATTTTATTTATTTATTTTTAGAGAGAGGGGAAGGGAGGAAGAAAGAGAGGGAGAGAAATAGCAATGTATGGTTGCCTCTCACATGGCCCTCACTGGGGACCTGGCCCGCAACCCAGGCATGTGCCCCGACTGGGAATCGAACCAGGATTCCCAGCCCGCGCTCAATCCACTGAGCTACACCAGCCAGGGCTTAAATTATTTTTTCACTTTACAATTCTGTTTAGGAAGTTTCTATTCACCTATCTGAAAGCTCACTAATTCTTTCTTTGCTCTCGAACCAGTCTATGGGTGAGCCCACCAAAGATGTTTTTAATTTTTCTAGTGTTTTTGATTTCTAGTATTTCCTTTGGTTCTTTTTAGAGTTTCTATCTCTCTGCTAACATCATCTATCCATCCTTGTATGTTGTCGATTTTTTCCACTAGAGAACATAATGTAACGTGGCGTAATGTAACATAATATGACATAATACAGC
>PVJI01016167.1:0-38956 GCA_004026765.1 Micronycteris hirsuta
TTTTGCTTGTGCGAGGAAGTGAAGCATTTCTACCTGTGCCTCCACCTTGCCTGGAACTCTTGGAATATACTCTTCTGTTATAGATAACTTCTTCTCGAAGTTTAATTTACAAATAATTTTTAACATTTCATGTTGAATGAGAGCATACCCTTTGCTTAATTTTCTCTTGGAATATTTACTGTACATTCCATCAAACAAATCAAACAACCTGAAAACTATCTATATAATTTTACTTCTAAATGAGTTCTGATTGTAGCCATTACACAAAATAAGCTGCATCCAATATTGGCTAGAGCAATTTGTTTTTTATATTGAATTTGTAGCCTATAAACTTGCTAAACTAATTTAATAGCTCTAGTAGCCTTTTTATAGCTTCCTTAGTATTTTCTAAGATGATCGTATCACCTGTGAATAAAAATAATTTTAGTTAACTGGCTGCCAGAGAAGGCAAACACTCTTTAAAGGAGTGCAACAAACCCAGCATTCAACTACCTAAACTCAACAATGTTCGACATACAATGGAAAGTTAATAGGTATTCAAAGAAGCAGGGGAATGTGATGCATAACCAATAGGAGAATAAATCAATAGAAATAGACCCAGAAACAATAGAGATAATTGAATAAGCAGACAAGGACTTTAGCTTTTATATATTCTCAAGGGTTTTTGGAAAACCTGTGAATAACTAGGAGAAACATGCAAGATATAAAAAAAGGGACCAAATGGAATTTATAGAGATGAAAAATACAGTATCTTAAATTTAGAAAAAATTATTGCATGGAATTAACACAGCAAAAATCATTGGCTGGTTTCTGCCTTTTCTCCCCCACCCTCCGAGGACCCTAGCAAGGCTACTTTATCTCCCTTTGATTCCCTGTACATCCTCTGAACAAAAACAGGTTCAGGTATAACTCTTTCCCACCTGGAATTCAGGAGGCAAGAACTGACAGAGGTTGGGAGTCTGTCAACGCCACCATCTGCAGTATTCTGTGATCATCTCTCATTCTGAAATATGGCGCTGCTCCCTACTCTATATTTTAGAGAGGAAAGGAGGGAAATGGTTCAGGTGATTATTTCTATAACTTGTTTTGATTTGATCTTTTTTTTTAACTTTAATTTTACTGTTGCCACTATTACAGATGACCCCTTTTCCTTACCTTTGCCCACCTTGACACAGCCCCTGCCCCCGCTTCTTTCTGGCCATCACCACACTATGTCTGTGTCTATGTGTCATGCATATTTGATCTTTTTTTCTTGGTACTGTTTATTTAAAGCATTTCCAGTGTTATTAAGCAGCTATTTCATGGTCCTCAGTCTTTTCGCCCTTAGAATATAAATGATAGATTCAAAGGCAGAAACCTTAGGACTCCTGGTCTTTAGTTGGGAGTTGCTCAAAACTTCTTTCCCCACAGATTTTTATGTAAAATATAATCATTTTGTCTCTGCTCTTAGAATTAGAGCATTAAGAATCACAATAGTTGAAAATGACCTTGGAATATCCCACTGTTATAGGCATATACAGAGGGGATGAAAATTGGACCATAAAAATCTATTTCCCAATTTTCAAAAAAGTTCTTCCAGCATCTTCGTGCGGGAGCTTGTGTGACTAATAGGCTATAAATAAATATAACTTTGATGCATTATGCAGCATGCAGTTTGACTGGAACTGAGACAAATGAGGCAAATAGATGTGCTCTTCAGAATCAACAGAATCTGTAATGATTAAGTTCAGCTAAAGCATATACAAATTTCCCAAGCCTAAACCCATGTGAAGGAAGTACTTTTAGAAAACCCTTATGTGCAGCTGTTAAAGTTCATGTATTTTAATTTCTCCCTTTTGTAAGCTATGAGAAAAATTGCAAATTTATAGAAACACCTAAGAAAATCGATAAGCCTTCCCCAAAACATATTACTGGAAGGGGGTTCCTTTGAGTTGCCCATATCTGCCCCATTTCTATTTTCATATTCTCTTTTTAACTCTATTTTATTGATTATGCCATTACAGTTGTCCCACTCTTTCCCCCCTTCTTGCCCACCACCTTCTTACCCCGCCTTTCCCCACCCTTTAGTTTACTCCATAGGTCATACACATAAGTCCTTCTGCTTTTGCACTTCCTATACCATTCTTTTTTTTTTTTAAAGATTTTATTTATTTATTTATTTCAGAGAGAGGCGAAGGGAGGGAGACAGAGAGGGAGAGAAACAGCAATGTATGGTTGCTCTCACATGGCCCTCACTGGGGACCTGGCCTGCAACCCAGGCATGTGCCCTGACGGGGAATCGAACCGGGACCCTCTGGTTCCCAGCCCGCGCTCAATGCACTGAGCTACACCAGCCAGGGCCCTATATTATTCTTAACCTCCCCCTGTCTGTTGTCTACCTACCATTTATGCTACTTATTCTGTGCTCCCTTCCCGCCCTCTCCCCCTACCACTCCCCTTTTGATATTCCTCCATACCTTATATAACTCCCTTTAACATTTCATACAATAAAGGCTGGGTGGTGATGAACTTCTTGAACTTGACCTTATCTGAGAAGCACTTTATATGTCCTTCCATTCTAAATGAAAACTTTGCTGGATAGAGTATTCTTGGATGTAGGTTCTTGCCTTTCATGACTTGGAATACTTCTCTCCAACCCCTTCTTGCCTGGAAGGTCTCTTTTGAGAAATCAGCTGACAGTCTTATGGGAATTCCTTTGTAGGTAACTGTCTCCTTTTCTCTTGCTGCTTCTAGGATCCTTTCCTTATTTTTAATCTTGGGTAATGTAATTATGATGTGTCTTGGTGTGTTCCTCTTTGGGTCCAACTTCTTTGGGACTCTCTGAGCTTCCTGGACTTCCCAAAAGTCTATTTCCTTCATCAGCTTTGGGAAATTCTCCATCATTATGTGTTCAAATACATTTTCAATTCCTTGGGTTTCTTCTTCTCCTTCTGGCAGCCCTATGATCCGTCTGTTGGGCCATTTACAGATGCCCTGGAGGTTTCTGAGCCCCTCCTCCATATTTTGAATTCTTGCTTCTTCGTTCTTTTCTGGTTGGATGTTTTTTTTCTTTCTGCTGGTCCACTCTGTTGATTTGAGTGCCAGTTTCCTTCTTATCCCTATTGGTTCCCTGCAGATCTCTCCTCATTTGTTCAAGCAATTGCGATAATTTTTTGTCAAATTCTGTGAGCATCCTGATTACCAGTGTTTTAAACTTTGCATCTGATAGGTTGTCTGACTCTTGGTCAGTTAGTTCTGGAGCTTTGATCTGTCCCTTTCTTTGGGCCATTTTTTCCCTCCTCGGTGTGCCTGTTACTGTAAGGGGGGGTGAAGCCTTGGGGTTCACCTGGGCAGGGAAACTCAGGGTAGTTGTGCTGTGACGTAGCCTGTGGGGGCGGGACCTGAGAGCACAATGGCGCCTACTCCGCTCTCAGCACCCACACCACCTCCTGCAAGCAATTCGAGTCCCTCTGCGCTGGCTCTGGGGCTCACTCCGGGGTCGGTGGACGCACAGCTCCAATCCCCTGTGGGTCTCCCCAATGTACTCTCCTATGAGGCTGGGAGTTCCTCCCGCCGCCGACTCCACCCCCACAGGTGCTCTCAATCTGCGCCAATGGAATGTGCCCTGCTTTCTCTCCTGGTTTGTCTGCACACGAATGTGGACCTGCCCGGTCCACCAGCCTCGGCCCCACTGGGTCCGGATGAGCCGGGCGCTGGCTGCGCTTTGGTCAGGCCCCCCATCTGGGTGTGCTGCAGCCCCGCGGGAACCGCCCCTCAAACCTTGGTCCTGCCCTCTGCTCACCAGCTCGCTGAGGAGTCGCCTTGCGCTCTCCCTCCGCCCTGCTCCTCCCGGCTCACCAGACTGGATGACTGTATCTTCTTTAATTCCTTGGTTGTCAGACTTCCTCTCAGTTCGATTTTCTGTCAGATATGGCTGTTTTTGTTTAGGTAAATTGCTGTTTTTTTCCTTGTTTGGCTGTGTGAGGCGGCATGGCGTGTTCATCTATGCCACCATCTTGCCGGAAGTCCTATTTTCATATTCTTTTAATTTACTTTAAATAGACAATACATTCACATGGTTCAAAAATCACATGTAGATATATACATGCATTTACAGGTATATGCACATGTGTGTGCATATAGTAAAATGTCTCCATCTGCTCAGATTCATACCACCAATGGCACCACTATTTATTAATTGCTTGTATATATTCATCAGTATGTCTCTCTTAAAATTCAAGATGATACCAACATATATTCTTATTTTCCCACCTTTTTACTGAAACGGTAACATACCATACACTGTTGTGTACCTGTCTTTTCTCCCCCACCCTCCGAGGACCCTAGCAAGGGTAAGTCAGTGGAAGTGTCCAACTGGGACCTAACAGAACATCAGCAATTGTTTAGAACTTAGGCCAGTAAGAGTTTTGGAGGAAGGATTATTGACCTACATTGTTTAGAATTATTGACACACGGTTATTAAAAAATGCAGATGAATTTTTAGTCCATTTTAAATTGCTTTTAAATTTTACAATGAACCTCTGCTTGCCTGCACCAGTGGCATAATGCTCTTACCACTCTGTTCTTAGTACACCACTTTCCTCAAAATCCTGCAGTTTTTTCCATAACAGTAGAGAGAGAAGGTCTCTCCAGGGACGTGTGTCCCAGCGGTGTTCTGAGGGATGCTGGGGCATCTTCTGCTGCTGCACGGATGGTTCCAGACCATGCCTTCTCTTCCTCAGGGATCTGCAGCATGGACATATGGGTCAGAGCACTTGTGGACCATGGGCCCTGGAAGATGCGTGGCCAGGCATCAGGGCCTATGGCCCCGGGATCGGGAAGCAGTAGTGGCTGGCAGTGCAGACCTTGTGCACAGACTCCAAGCAGAAGCCTGAGGTCCAACAGTGATGGTCAGCTAGATGATCGGGCAGCAGCAACCTTCAGTTTCCCAAAAGACTGTTTTTAAATGGGAGCAGGAACTCTGCGTGCAGCCTTGGGTTTGTCTGGCAGAGGGTGGCAGGGTTTTTCTCTGGGTGTTCTGGAGGGGATGGGACCTGAGGCAGAAGCCTGCCATTCTTCCAAAATTGTGTAGTTTTTGAATAAAAGACCCCTTTCCTTTTTCACCAAACCTCTGTCTCTGGAATTTGCCTATGGGTGGTGGGCAGTAGAGCTCCAATCTGTTCAGTAATACTTATACTCCAAGGTTGCAGGTTTTGTCCCCAGTCAGGGCACATACAAGAATCAATCAATGAATGCATAAATAAGTGGAACAACAAATCTATGTCTTTCTCTTCCAATAAAATCAGTAAAAAATAAATTAAAAAAAATTAAAAGAACATGGGGTGGGTGGATTTGGCCTGAGGGCCAGAGTTTGCTTCACTTCCCTATCTAGAAGATCAGCTCTTCATTCAAGGAAAATAATCAGCAGATTAGGTATTGAATACCCACAATGTGTTTGGTGCTGAGAAGGCTTTCCATGCATTCTCATTTAACTTTTTAGCATTTTTTGGGGGAAGCATCATTATACACAATTATGGAGCACTCAACTGATGCTCAAAATGTCATAGAGTAGCAAGACTGAAAACATAGTATGTCAGATTTTAAAACTCGTATTTTTCCACTCTACTAATCTGAGTAATAAAAGGATGTGGGATGAAAGGTTTGTACAGTAGTGGAGAAAGGAATGGAATGTATGAAGGAGAATACCTGTGTTTTCTAGGGGATGTTGGGATTTTTCACTTGTCCACTAAGAGTCACATTTGGTTTGATAATGAAGTGATATCTGCAGTTGTCATTATTTGAGATGTTATCTGGGCTCTCATTATATTATGTGCACTGAGAAAGGAAAAAATTGTTCTCAACTAGATAATAACATTCTAGCAATTACTCACTCCACCTATAACAAAGTTAAAATGTGAAGTATTGTGCACCTTGAAATCAATGAGATATTACAATCAATAATATATTAGAGGTATGTGCTTTATTTCACTCATCTCACATCAACCCTGAGAAATCCTGTTATTTCTATTCTACCAATGAGGAAATTGATGTTCAGAGAATTTGAGTCACTTGACAGGATTTCCTAGTCAATGACTATCAAAACTATGTGTCAAACACATATCTGTTTGACTGTACAACATGGTCTTTTTGTATGTCACCCTGCTTTCCTGGAAGGTGAAAACAAACAAGCAAACGAAAAGAGAACAAGAAGAATATAAAGAGGATTTCTTTATCAGTTCCCACAATTTTATAAGATACAATCCTTATAGTAATTTCCTTACTTTACATCACTAATAGTGGCTCTGCTTTCCCAAATGAACTCTCAATAGTAGAAATATTAGCACTTGCAGTGGGTCCTAAACGTAGATTCTATAAATTGGCCTGGGCTATCTCCTATTGGTTTTGTAATCTGAATGCAGTCATACCTTGGTACTCATTGGCTTCAGAACATGCCAATCGCTGTACTTGGTGCTTGCTCGGGACTCATCACACCTGCTAGAAACTGTATGAGTCAGGACATCACCCTACAAAATAAAAATGCTTCCTAATTTGGTACTCATTGGTTTTGGCACTTGTCACAACTTCTAGAATGAATTAACAATGAGTAACGTGGTACCACTGTATATTTAAAGGTATTACCCTATTGTAAGTGGTAAAGAATATTAGCTGGAAGTTGTACATGATCATTTATGGCACACAGTAGCACACCTGTTACTTAAAGTGTTACCTGTAGATATCTGTAATCACAGGCAAGACTTTAGGTGACCGAGTATTGCTGGCATAGAACATATTAGTGGAAATAAGGAGTTTAATGGGGTTGATCACTTCTAAATGTACTACAGAACTTAGGACAAGAAAGCAATGAGCTTTGGGCTTTGTCCAGGTAAAGGCCCAAATCTTCTATGATTGCCATAGAAGAAACTCTTATCTCACATAGCCTCATGTCTAAGATTTCTAAATTTAAATCAATGTGTAATCCTGTGGGTGGCTTGCAACACATTTTGAATTTCTAGCCTGGCAGGGTCTTTCTATAAAGTTAAGTGTTAATTGGCTCTCTGAAAATTGGAGTGGGTCCATAGGGGAGATTCTGATCAAACTGGGACCTTGAGATCCTAAATTTCTCCAACCCTCCTTTGCCTAAGAGCAGCCCTCCTTTTCCAGTCTGAGGAGGTTAGTCTTCCCAGGCCTCAACAATCTGTAATGGGGTCCCCTGAGATAGTTACGTTGCAGGGGCTTACCCTTCTTTATTGCTTCTACAATAGATCTATAACCCGTCTCAAGTCCTAGTAGGTCTCACAGGTAAGTGTGGCCCATGAGGAACTGCAGTGTATACCAAACCAATTGCAAGAGTTTTGCTAATTTATATCAACAGAAACATGAGTGGGCATGGATGTTACAGTGTTGCTGTAGGGTAGAAGGAAGGTAGTAACATTGGGCCAGGATGAGTTTCTTGATGAGATGAACTAAGCAGAGATTCTAATGTCAGTGTGTTAGATGAAGCATATTGAAGTGGCTCTAACTATTTGCCTAGTTGGTTGAATTGAGTTATAGACCTTTATTAAGTGAAGTTGAGATGTCAGACTTCCATTGGTATACTGTGAAGGTGGCATCAAGGCTCAGGGAAATCAGAAGGTGGACTGGTTTACTTACCCACTAAGTAACACATAGGGCAGGAGAGTGCAGAGAACACTCCTTCCACCAAAGCTGTGAGAAATACATTTGGAAGAGGAGCACTGGTGTCTTTAAGGCACTGTAGTGACTATTTGTTGCATACCTGGAATGACTGTGGGAACTGCTGCTATTGAACTGGGATCCCTGAGTTCCAAGGTGATGATGCAATCCCAGGGTGGATGAAACTACCAGAAATAAGGCAGGCTTGGTTATATTAATGGTTAACAGAGTGAAGCAGAAGTCAAGATAGTTTGACAAATAGAGGTGTTCCTAGACCTGAAATAGATGGGCCACTTGGTAAAGTAATAGTTGATTTGCATAAGTGGAAGCATCCCAAGTCTGGCTAACAGAGGTCTTGATTATCACAAGGCACTGCAACCAACCCTTAGACTTAGAGCTCACTGACCTAGAGCTCCTTGAATGCAGAGGACTAAGTGCCCTAATGGAAGGTCCTTGTTACACTGTCAGAAATTTGTACTGTATATCTTCCTCCTTACCTTCCCCAGAGCTACCTGTGGCTATTGCCAAGAGTAACTATAAATTGGAGAAAAAGATTTGTGAAATAACCATGCCTTTTTGTTCAGTTACTGGGCACTGGCTCTGAATTGATACTAATGGCCTCTGTGAACCACCAGTCACAGGAGGGTTTATGGATTTGATCAACAGCTTTAGGCATGGATCCATCTCTTAGTGTATATGCATGTATGTGTGTGTGTGTGCACACATGCTGTATTTAGTTCTATGTAGTTATATCACATGTGTGGATTCATGTACCCACAACAGTCAAGGTGTAAGACAGTTCCATCAGCACAAGGATTCCTTGTGCTGTCCTTTTGTAACCACATGCCCCTCTCCCCATTGTGGTCCCTCACCCCGTCCCTAGTCCCATGCAACCATCAACCTTTTCCCTATAATGTTGTCATTTCAAGAATGTTATATAGTCATGGCTGGTGTGGCTCAGTGGATTGAGCACTGGCCTGTGAATTGAAACGTTGCCTGTTTGATTCCCAGCCAGGGCACATGCCTGGGTTGTGGGCCACATTCCCAGCTGGGGGCATGTGGGAGACAACCCATCACTGTTTCTCTCCCTCGCTTTCTCCTTCCCTTCACCTCTCTCTAAAAGTAAACAAATAAAATATTTTAAAAAATAATGTTATATAAATGGAAATATATTTTTATGTAACCTTTTGTAAATGTACAGTAAATGTTTTAAAATTCAGTGTCTGATTTTATTTGTATATAAAATATTATACAGTAGAATTTTTACATATTGGTCTAATGTGTAAACCTGCTAGACTCACTTATTACTTTTTGTAACTTTTCTGTTGATTCCTTGGGATTTTCTATAGATGCTCATGTCACCTGTATATAAAGACAGTTTTCTTTTTCACTTTTTAAATTATATACTATTCATTTCTTCTTCTTTTATTGCTCTTGCTAAGTCCTGCAGTGCAATGCTGAATAAGTGGTGAGAATGACATTTTTGCTTCATTTAAGGAAAAAGCATTGAATCTTTTACCGTAATGTATGATGTTAGACCTAGTTTTCTGTAGATGCTCTTTATCAGATTAAAGAATGTACCTTCTATTCCTTGTTTGCCTTTTTTTTTTTAAATCATGAGTGGATGCTGGCCTTTATTAAAGACTTTCTGCATGGATTGAGATGATTGTTTAGTTTTCCATTTTTAGTCTGTTAATATGGTAACTTACAGGAATTGACTTTTGAATGTTTAACTTTACAATCCTAGGATAAACTCCACCAAATCATGATGTATTATTCCTCTCTGTGTTGTTATATTTGATTTTCTAAAATCTTTAAAAGAGTGTTTGCATCTTTTATTGCAGCAGGGATCCTCTAAGATGGTTCTCTGGGATCCCTGCCTCCTTGTACATATGCTGTTGTGTAATCTCCTTCCCTTGAGTGTGGACGAGACTGACTGACTCGCTTCTACTTTATAGAATATTGTAGAAGTAATAGAAAGCCACTTTCACAATTAGGTCGCTAAAATAATGAGGCTTCTATCTGGGCACACCCCTTCCTTCCTTCCTTCCCTCCCTCCCTCCCTCCCTCCCTCCCTCCCTCCCTCCTTCCTTCCTTCCTTCCTTCCTTCCTTCCTTCCTTCCTTCCTTCCTTCCTTCCTTCCTTCCTTCCTTCCTTCCTTCCTTCCTTCCAGAAGTGCTTGTGGTTGTCTTTTGCACTGAAAGAAACAAGGTGGTATATTGTACATAACTCTACGGAGGGACCGGCATAGTGTGTAATAAACTGAGGCCTCAGTCTGTGTGGAACTGGAGCCTGTCAACAACCACATGAGCGAGCTTGGGAGTGGACCCTGTAGCCCCAGTCAAGTCTTCAGACGACACCACATCCTCGGTCAACAGCTTGACTAAGCCTCATGGGTGAAACTGAAACAGGAGCACTTAGCTAAGTTACACTTGGATTCCTGACTCACAGAAATTGTGGGTGTTAATTCATTAGGTTTTGAGGTAATTTGTTTTGCAGTAATAATTAATATAAAGTTCACTAGGGATATTTCTTTCCTTTTGTTGTGATATGTTTGCTCTTGGTATCAGAGTGATACTGACCTCAAAGGATGTGTTGGAAAATGAAGCCTCCTATTCTATTTTTAAAGAAGTTTTGGTAGAATTGGTATTACTTTTTTTTTCTGCAATATTCGATAGAATTCACCAGTGAAGCTCTCTGGTCTGAAGCTTTGTTTGAAAGAAGATGTGTAATTACATGATATAGTACTCTACAGAACACATTTTTTGAGTATGTTTGATAGTTTGTGTCTTCTAAGGAATTTGTCCACTTCACCTGATTTGTCAAAATTACAGCATAAAGTTATTCATAATATTACCACATTATCCTTTTAAAAAAACCTCACCAGAGGACATTTTTTTCATTGCTTTTTAGAGAGAGAGGAAGGGAAAGAGAGAAACATTGGCTGGTTGCCTCCTGTATGCATGCAGATAGTGGGGTGGAACCCACGATTCAGGCATGTGCCCTGACCAGGAATTGAATCCTCAACCTCTCAGTTATGGGATGATGCTCCAACCGAGTCACACCGACCAGGGCTCATGTTATCCTTATTAATAGCTGTAGAATCTGTAGTGATATTGCTTCTCGCATTGCCAATATTGGTAATTTGGGTTGTCTTTCTCATTTTTCTTGACCAGGCTGCCTAGAGATTTATCAATTGTATTGGTTTCAAATAACCAACTTTGCCTTCATTGATTTTCTCTATCATTTTTCTATTTTTTAATTCTTGTTTTTTTGTTCTTATCTTATTATTTCCTTTCTTCTGGTTACTTTGGGTTCTTTTGATAGTTTATGGTGGGTTCTTTCTTAAATCAATGGTTTGAGACTTCGTTTCTAATTTTTGATATATCTATTTTGAGTTATTGATTTTTATTGAGGCATACTTAGAATTGCGTTTTCCTAGAGATTCCTTTTTTTAAAATTGTTGTTGAAGTACACCTGTCTCTCTTTCCTCCTTCCCACTGCCCTCCATCCTACCCACCCCACCTCCCACCCTTGATCTTAGCCCCCTCTGGCTTTGTCTATGCATCTTTTATACATGTTCCTTGACCATTTATCCTTATATATGGAAACAATCCGCTATAATGCATTTTAGAAAAACAAATAGTCTGGTTTTAATATACTCTTATCATCTCTGTTTTGGTTTGTGTCTACCAGGTATTTCTTTTTTTTCATCCCTTTATTTCCAACCTTTTAACATTCTTTAGAATAAACAAATATTTAGCTGGATTTGTTCTCCAAATCTTATGATATTCGTCTTTTATGTTAAGTGTTGAGTTCTTTTAGAATTTCTTTAACTGCTGTTATATTTTGAATTATTTATACTAACTTATTTTATAGTCTGTATTTTTTCCCTTCTCTCCTGTCTGCTTTTGTAAGTGACTGAGTTTTTAAATATTTTCCTGTCTCTTTTTATTAGTGTAGAAACAATACATTATACATACACTTTTGTGGTTTTAACCCCACTTCCTGAGTTTTATTTTGACACTTAGCTGCATAGCAGACACCTTGTTTCATGTATTAACAGGGATTCCCGAGGGCACTGCATAGGATAGGGACTGGATGATTTGTTTCTTTGGTACTTTAGCTGGAGTCCACTTGAAGTTCACTGATACTCAGCTTTACTTGAAAATTTTGCTTTGTTTTGATGTTCATTATATTTTAATCTTCACTTACAGGATTTCTGGGTTCTCTCCTGCATGCCTGAGGAGGACATCTTGGTCTTTTTTTGTTGTTTGTTTTTTTGTTTGTTTTAATTGTGCTCCTGCTTGAAGGTGGTAGGAGTAAAGTAACCAGGGAAGTAAAACGTTGAGGGGAGGTGGATTCCACTTTCTCAGAGGTGGAAGATAGCAGTGCACGCTTTCTTGTTTTGTTTTCTGGCTACCGTTGTAAGCTCTTTGCAGATCTGACAACAGCTGGCCTTGTGTTGTTCACTGTTCTGTCTCATCTCCTTTCACCAGCCTCTCCATTGGTCCAGGGATCACACTAGGCATTCCTCAAGCCATCCTTTTCCCATGGGTTTGGGTAAAGTTCCTTAAATCTGGGATGCTTCTCTTATATACGTACTTTCTGATGCAGCCAGTCTCTCTATGAGCAAAAAGCATGGGTGGCCTGCAACAGATAATTCTATGTATCTTAGAGTCAAATCTGTCATTGGCAATCTTCTCATTTCTGGTGGGATACTGCAGGAGGCCTGTGCAGCACCAACTGTCCTTTTCATGTGCCTACACCAAGATAGTTTGATTTGTGTTTGCTGCCAGGAACGGAGTGGGGCAGCTGCTCTGAGCCAGGGTGGCAAGAGTCAGAGGGCCCAGGCCCAAGATATCTTTTATGGTCTTCCATCTGTGGTTTCAATTAATTGGTGGGGTGGGGGAGATGGGAGCATCATGTTACTCAAGACTCTTCATTTAGACTCCAGGTTCTGAAACCAATATTTTCCTACGTAACATTTTTTCCTTTAAATTGCTCCTTATTCCTGCATTTCTTTACCTCTTAACACAACCATACAGGAATAACTTTCTCCTCCTAGATGCTATCTATGATTGATATAAATTACCATAGAACATTTGGCTAGTCCATTGATGCTGCCATGGTGGTGGGATCTAAGCACCCAGGTCTCTTGGGAAGGACTGAATTTTCGGTGCTTGTAAGATGAATATTATAAAGGGAAGAGAGGGGTAGATCTCCTAGGGCAAATATCTCTGAGTTAAATGAAAATGTCACATTGTCAAGGCTTGGGCAATACTTATCCTCTTTTTATAAAAGCCTTATTTATACCATACAGAGCTAGGTGGATTAAGTACGTAGTCAAGAGCTCTGCAATTAGAGCTCTTGTTGGAGCTCTGGCTGGTGTATTGGAATTCTTGTGCCATCCCTTATTAGCTTAGTGATTTCGGGCAAGTTTCTTTATGTCTCTTAGCCCTCACCCCAGTCATCTGTAAAATGGGCATAAGAATGGTGAGGATTAAATAAGAGAATTGTTTTTTTGTAGAGCATCAGGCATACATAGTTAGTACTGAAAGTTAATTAGTATCAGCATTACTAGCTCCCAAGGTCACTTACTTCTTCCAAGAGTTTGTTAACCAGAGTTGTCTTCCTTTAAGTTGTGCCAGCACTCTAAGCAGCTGAAGGAACTAAAACACACCCTCCAGCACTTAGAACATTCTCCTGCCTGCCCCAACCCTCTGACAATGTCTGAGAGATTCTGGGGCCCTCCACTTTGTTTCCAGAGGAACAGTGGGTCTGCGCCCTTGGCTTCCCAGCTTTGTTGAATGTTATGCTGCGGTTTGTGCTAAGCTTGGGAAACTGAGGGCTGGGATGGTTAATTGCATCCTCATTTTGTGTTCTGGGACCTCATGTGCCATTATTTCTGTGTGTTCTTCCAGTTGTTAACTCCTCCCTGATTTCATGGTCCTCTCCAACCCCCCTTTTTAGTTTAGTCTGAATTTTTGATAATGACATGAAACATGAATGGCACTATCTCTCAAACTTCTATTCCCTTTTTCCTACTATTATATGAGTCTTTCAATGACAACCCTTGTGTCAGTCTGGATATCAAAATTCTGCATTCCTCTCTGCCTCTGGGTTTTTGGGTAAAATGCCACTCACTCACTCATTCACTCCATTATCAGAAATTTCTGTACGCTAATAATGAAATATCTGAAAAAGAAAAAAACTACCCATTTACAATAGCATAAAAAAACAATAAAATACTTAGGAATAAATTTAACCAGAGTAGTGAAATATCCTTACAACGAAAACTAGACTTAAATGAGAGAAACTGAAGAAGGCAAATGGAAAATTATCCAATGTTAATGGGTTTGAAGATTTAATATTATTAAAATGGCCATATTACTTAAAGCCTTCTATAGATTTGATGCATTTCCTCAAAATTTCAATGATATTTTTCAAAGAAATAGAACTAGCAATCATAAAATTTGTATGGAACGACAAAACATTCCAAATAGCCAAAGAAATTCTGAGAAAGAACAAAGTTGAAGGCAGCACAATTCCTGACTTCAAACCCTCTTACAAGCTATAGTAATCAAAACTGTATGGTGCTGGCATAAAAATTGACCATTGCTAGCACTCCAGAAGCTCCTTTGTGACCTTCCCAGAGACTCCCTTTCTTTTCCCTAAATGTAACCTTTGCCTTGACTTCCATCATCTTAGATTAATTTTGCCTATTTACTTAAAAATTTATATAAATAGATTCAATCAACATACAACATTTAGTGTCTGGCTTCTTTCATTCAAGCTATGTTTTTTTTTTTTTTTAAGATTTATTTTATTTTATTTTTAGAGAGAGGGGAAGGGAGGGAGAAAGAGAGGGAGAGAAACAGCAATGTATGGTTGCATGTCACATGGCCCTCACTGGGGACCTGGCCTGCAACCCAGGCATGTGCCCTGACTGGGAATCGAACCGAGACCCTCTTGTTCCCAGCCCGCGCTCAATCCACTGAACTACACCAGCCAGGGCCACATTCAAGCTATGTTTTTAAAGACTCCTCTGTGGTGTCATGTGGAATGGTTGATGATTAGTGTTCCATTGTGGTTATTCTACAATTTAGATGTGCATTCTGCTGGATATTAGAATTTGTGTTATCTCCAGTTTTTGCTATTGGGAATAAATCTATGAACTTTCATATTCATACCTTTGGTACATATATATATATATATATATATATATATATATATATATATATATATTTCTGTTGAATGTATATTTAAAATACCATTGCTATGTTCAACATAAACATAAGTTAAGCAAAACATTTGGTCCAAAATTATTGTCCCTCTCTCAGCAGTGGTGTATGAAAGGTTTGGTATTGATAGCGTACAACTTGTTAACACTTGGTATGGTCAGAACTTTTTATTTTAGTCACTTTGGTGGCTGTAGCGGTGCCTTAATGCAATTTTCAATTTGTAGTTCCCTGAACTAATATTGTTGAAAATTGTTTTACTTGCTTGTTGGCCATTTAATATCCTGGTTTGTAAAGGGTGTGGTTAAAATTTTTCTCATTAAAAAAATTATATTGCCTGTATTTAGCTTATTGGTTTGTAAAAGTTTTTTTAATGTATTTTGGATATGAGTCCTTTGTCAAGTATATGCATCGCAAATGATTTCTCCTACTTTGTGGAGTATTTTTTCACCTGCTTGTCTTTTTTTTTTAATTAAATATTTTGGTGGTGTTCTTTTACAGTTGTCCCAATTTTCCCTCTTTCCCCTTCCTCTGCCCATTGCACCCCCTGCTCCCACAGTCAACGCCCACCCTGCTGTCCATGTCCACGGGCCTTTCATACATGTTCCTTGACTAGTCCCTTCCACTTCTTTCCACCCTTATTCCCCTCCCTTGTCCCTTCTGGTTGCTGTTAGTCTGTTCCTTGTTTTCGCGCCTCTGGTTCTATTTTGCTTGTTTGTTTGTTTTGTTTATTAGGTCCCACTTATAAGTGAGATCATATAGTATTTGTCTTTCATTAACTGGCTTATTTCACTTAGCATAATATTCTCCAGTTCCATCTATGCTGTCATGAAAAGTAGGAGTTCCTTCTTTCTTTCTCCTGTGTAGTATTCCATTGTGTGAATGTGCTACAGTTTTTCATCCACTTCTTTACTGATGGGCACTTATGCTGTTTGTAGCACTTGGCTGTTGTAAATAGTACCGCTATGAATGTGGGCGTACACAGGTTCTTTTGGACTGATGTTTCAGGATTCCTAGGGTGTATTCCCAGCGGTGGAATCACTGGGTCAAAAGGCAGTTCCATTATTATTTTTTTGAGGAAATTCCGTACTGTTTTCCACAGTGGCTGTACCAGTCTGCACCCACCAACAGTACACTAGGGTTCCATTTTCTCCACATCCTTGCCAGCACTTGTTTGTTGATTTACTAACAATAGCCATTCTGACCCATGTAAGGTGATATCTCATTATGGTTTTTGTTTGCATCTCTGTGATGGCTAATGATGTTGAGCATTTTTTCATATGTCTCTGAGCCCTCTGTATGTCCTCCTTGAAACTGTCTATTCACATACTTTGCCCATTTTTTAATTGGATTGTTTGACTGTCTTGTGTTGAGTCATATGAGTTTTTAATATATTTTGGAGATCAAACCCTTAGCCAATGTATCATTAGCAAATATGTTCTCCCATACAGTTGTTTCCCTTTTCATTTTGATGATGGTTTCTTTAGCCATGCTTTTTAATTTGATGTAGTCTTGTTTATTTTTAACCTTATTATCCCTTACCCTAGGAGATATATTGGCAAACATATTTCTGCATGGATATCTCAAATTTTACTGCCTATGTTTTCCTCTAGGACTTTTATGATGTCATGACTTATCATTAAGTCTCGTATATGTTGAGTTCATTCTGGTGTATGGTGTAAATTGGTGGTCTAGTTTCATTTTTTTGCATGTATCAGTCTAGTTTTCCCAATAGTATATGTCAAAAGGGCTATTTTTATTCCATTGTATGCACCTGCCCACTTTTTCAAATATTAATTGACCATAAAGACATAGGTTTATTTCCGGGCTCCCTATTCTGTTCCATTGATCTATGTGTTCTTATACCAGTACCAGACTGTTTTTATTTCAGTGGCCTTGTAGTATAGTTTGGTATCAGGTATTGTGATCCCTCCTACTTTATTCTTCTTTCTCAAGATTGCTGAGGCTATTCGGGGTCTTCTGGTTCCATATAAATTTTTCAAATATTTGTTCTAGATCTGTAAAATATGCCATTGGTATTTTAATAGAAATTGTGTTGAATCTATTGATTGCTTTGGGTAGTGTGGACATTTTAATGATGTTAATTCTTCTAGTCCATGAACACAGTATATGCTTCCACTTATTTTTTTTATCTTCCTCAATGTTTTTCTTCAGTGTTCTATACTTTTTTGAATACAGGTCTTTTACCTCCTTGGTTTATTCCTAGGTATTAAATTTTTCTTGTTGCTATAATAAATGGGATTTTTGTCCTAGTTTCTGTTTGTGTTATTTCATTGTTGGTGTATAGAAATGCCCTTGATTTCTGAATATTGACTCTGTATCCCACTATTTTGCCAAATTCATTTAGTAGGTTGAGAATTTTTTTGGTGGAGATATAGGGTTTTCTATGTACACTATCATGTCATCCGCAAATAATGACAGTTTTACTTCCTCCTTTCCATTTTGCATGCCTTTTATTTCTCTTTCTTGTCTGATCACTGTGGCTGGAATTTCCAGTATTATGTTGAAGATGGGTGGTAAAAGCAGACACCCTTATCTTGTTCCTGATCTTAAGGGGAAAGCTTTTATTTTTTAAAGGATTTATTTATTTATTTTTAGACAGAAGGGAAGGGAGGGAGAAAGAGAGGGAGAGAAACATCAATGTGTGGTTGCCTCTCACGTGGCCCCCACTGGGGACCTGGCCTGCAACCCAGGCATGTGCCCTGACTGGGAATCAAACTGGTGACCCCTTGGTTCACAGCCTGTGCTCAATCCACTGAGCTACACCAGCCAGGGCTTAAGCAGAAAGCTTTTAGTTTTTGCCCATTGAGTATGATGTTTTCTGTAGGTTTCTCTTATATGGCCTTTATTATGTTGAGGAATGCTCCCTCTATTCCCACTTTGCTGAGTGTGTTTATCATAAATGGGTGCTGTACTTTATCAAATGCTGTTTCAGCATCTATTGATATGATCATGTGATTTTTATCTTTCCTTTTGTTTATGTGATGTATTACATTTATTGATTTGTGAATATTGTACCATCCTTGCTCCCTGGGATGAATCCCACTTGGTCATGGCGTATGATCTTTTTAACATATTGCTGGGTCTGGACTGCCGATATTTTGTTGAGAATTTTAGCATCTATATTCATCATAAATATTGGCCTGTAGTTTTTTTTATTTGTTGTGTCTTTACCTTGTTTTTGAATTAGGATAATACTGGCCTTATAAAAAGAGTTTGGGAGTCTTTCCTCCTCTTGAATTTTTTGGAATAGTTTGAGAAGGATAGGAATTAGTTCTTCAAACGTTTGGTAAAATTCACCTGTGAAGTCACCTGGCTCAGGGCTTTTGTGTGCCAGGAGTTTTTTGATCAGTGCTTGAATTTCACTAGTTGTTCATTTGCTGGTCTTAGTGTTGCTTCCCTTCTTTTGCTTCACAAATTATGCTGCAGTGAGCAACTCACGTTTATGTGATTTTGTATTTGTGTAAGTACCTGTAGGATAAGTTTCCAATTATGGAATGCTGAGACAAAGGGCGTGAGTATTTGTAATTTGTAATTTTGATAGAAATTGGCAAGTTTCTTCTCTATAGGAGAGAGTAAATTTACATCCTCACCAGCAATATGTGAGTGCCTGTTTCTCCACAGCCCTGCCAAGAGAGTGTGTCATCAAAATTATTCTATATTTGCTAATCTGATATGTGAAAAATATGTTTCTTGGTGTTTTTCAATTTAGATTTTTATTGTGAGGTTGGGCATCATTTCACTTCTGAAAAATAACATTTTATTTATAGTTCTCTTTCTACCTACCCTCTGTGCATATGTGTTTTTTTCTATTGTCTGATTATTTTTTCTTATCCATTTCTAGTTCTTTACATGTGAGGGAGAATATCCCTTTGCAATATGTGTTGCAACTATTTATCCAGTTTAACATTGTATTCTAACCTTCCCTGTGGTGTTTTTGATCAGGCAGAAGTTTATGTGTGTGTTTTTTTCAGTGTGTATGCAAAGTTGAATTTGTCAATACTTTCATTGTGACTTCTGGAGTTGAAATCCTACCTTTCTTCTGTGAACTTCAGGTACTTCAGAATAACAAAGTAGTTGCTGAGGAAAAATTTTTTCCTTATGGACATATTCCACCTAATATTTAGAAAAGAAAGGATGGAATCTGGATATCACCTCTGCAAGTCCTGGTGGATTAGTGAATCTACTTACTGATAATCAATGGCTGCTAACATCACAAAAAGGGAGATGAGCAGGCTTTATTTTCTCCTGAAAGAAATAGAGAAAATCATTGATCAAGTGGTCTTGGCAAAACTGTAAACCCGAATCTGATGAAGCCTATAGAGCTAAGAAAAACAGATGGGTATAAAGTATGAATAAAAATATCCCTTCTTCTTTATGAACAATTTGTACTTGGTTTATTTCTATTTCCTTGAAAACTACTAGTTTCCTGCCTACCATAAAGTCTGAGGAGCCAAATGTTAAGCTAACTCCACCCTGGAAAGGTTAGATTAGCCAGTTGTTGGGTTTTTGGAACATTTTATTTTTTCCTGGTTAATAACAAGCCCAGGTCCTGTTACTCCACAGGGAAAAGCAGTGTCCTGGGAAAACATTGCCTAATGGAATTGCATGAGCCCTTATAAGCTCCCATCTCTTTCTCAAACCCTTTCCCTGTGCGCCCATTAAGTCTGCAGAGCAAATCCTTATTAAACTGATAGCTATTATTCAAAACAGCTTACATTTCAGAGCAATTACTATTCCCCAGCCAACAAAATGCCCAATTAGTCTTTAATAAAAACATCACCTAGTACAAAGCCCAGCAGAGAAAGGTATTTACCAAATCCTTTATTGCCCAATTCATTTAACTTTGGTGACCTATGCGGTATTTATACAAACTTTTTTCTTCTAAAATACGACTCATGGGTTGACTATTTAAGAGTGATCTTGATTAACTCCCTTGTTATAAAGAGTACTAGTCCACTGCTGGGAAGGAAAACGCATTATTTCTTTTGTCCTCACATTATCCCTGTCAAGAACAGGAGAACTGGTCATCATTATTCTTTTAACATAGGTGCAAATTGGGGCTGCGATCATGCAAATGTTCTTTCCCTGTCCCAACTCTTAATGGCCTTCTCTCCGCAGTGTGGGAGTGCAGACAGGCGGGGATAACTGCCCTCATGTGAGCATCCGCACAGGGAGCGACGGACTGGGAAACCCCACCAGGGACACATGTATGCGACACAAACAGGGTTGTATTAGGCTTCTTAAAATGTTATTACAACCAAGAGGGTTATTTTATAAACACAATATCAAAGTGGATACTCTTAAGTGGATTTAGACGATTCCTCAAATCAGCGTGTCAACCATTTTGAGCTTTTTTGTCACCGCCAGTTCCTCTCGCCAGAGAGCTGGCAGGGCCTCTTTCTCAGGAGTGTCCTGGTGAACCTCCAAGTCCCGTTTCTCTATCATTGTGTATTAGTATGAATATTTTTCCTTTTAAAATTTATGTTGCAGAGAACTCAGAATATTCTCTCCTTGAGGTATTCTATGCACATCTCTTTAAGTAAGAGAGATTTGCTTTGCTTGTTACAAATTCTAAGAAGGGCATTTTGCCCGCTGCATGTTGGGATAACCACACTGCTTTCCTCTCACTTTCTCTGTCTGCCTTGAGCTAGTGAATGGCACTGCTTTCTTGCTTTCTGGGTTGCGCTGCTCTGCCCCACCTGCTTCCAGCTGTCTTTGTGTGTATTCGCAGCACAACAGTGTCTGTAACCCTATTGTTCACTTTGAGCTCTCTGCGTGGGACCAGTGCTATGTCTTTGAGACTGCAGTGAGCTGTTTTGAAACAGCACGGAATTGGGAACTGAAAGACCTGAGTTCAAATTCCAGGTTTGTTTTCCACCAGACATGACTTTGAACATTTCCATTAATGTTTATGATTCTCGCTTCTAAAATCTCTTAAATAGAAATATTACCAACCTTGTAGAATTTTGTGATGATTAAGTGAGATACTCTGTAATATCCCTAATGCATCCATAGTCCATACATAATACTGTATTTCATTGATTATGGCACCATTGATTATAAAACACACCACTATTGGTTGATAATATTTTGGGGGAGCAAGATTTAACATTAGAAAAGAACATGTACTGGAAAATCCTGTGCATCCCCCAAACCCCACAAACACCAAAGCTGGTGATTTGGAAGCATGGACAAGAACAACAACAAGAGCACAGAGGATTCCAAGGAAAAACTTTACTGAGTTATGCTTGGCTCAGCCTAATCCTTCAGATAGAAGACAGCCTAAAACTTATAATTCTTTTGAACAATGTTTTGGTTTCCCATGATTTCTGGCTATATTAGATAAGACTATTTTAACTAGAAGTAAAAGAAAAAAACTCAAGAGCTTTCAAGGACTACTCACAAAGTCCAAGGTGAAATCCAATGGCCTAAGACTGCGGCCCTGGTCTAGGATACCTGTGTGGGTGGCTCTTACCACCTCTGATCCACACACACACTGGGATGAAAGCTCTGAGATCTCTCCCTCCTGCATTTATTTGCTGCTTCTTGTTCCTGTGCAGGAGAGGTAGGATTAGTGCACTGAGATTTGGGTATAGGTTACGGGGAAAGAAACATGAGAATTTCTTGGTTTTTGCTATTTCAGGCCATATGTCCACCTTTACTCTAGACAAAGGAGTTCCCTGGGCACACAGGGACAACATGGGCTTGGAGGCAGTCCACTGAGTGTATGACTTAAGGACCCTGGAGCCTGTTTCCTGACCTTCTTCAATGCCTTTCCACCTGTGACATCTCGTGGATTTGCATGAAGAAAAAGACAGAATGTAGTGAATCAAAAAGAGTCAAGTTAGGAATTTCAATGGCTGAAAGCAACAGAAACAAAATTTTTTAATTCAGAGGCATCTAGAAGATCTGAGATAAATGTATGCTGTCCCTTAGCTTTCTCTCCTAGCTCTGCCTCTGCCACAACTCCAGCAATGCTTCCCCTTATTCTACTTCCTTTAAGCATTCAAGGAAATTTTAGGTTGTCTAAGAGAGATTCTAGGCATAACCTCTTTCCAACCTCAGTAAAATAAGTCATCTCAGCAGTTTGCCAAGAGAATTTTTGGGCTGAACATCCAGCAGATTGTTTATATCCATCTAAAATGCATACAACTATTTCCATCAGACCATTTACCATGAAGCAGCCTGTGGCTTCCCTCACCCAGGGGACCAAGGTCAAGGGAGGAGAAGAGGAATGAGCATCAGGGCCAGCGGCTGTTCATTCTTGCCTCAAGTTAGCAGTTCTCGAAGAATTTCGTACCTCGTGAAGAAAGATATGTAGTTGGGGTTGTTGGAGTTTCATTCAAGGAGGATGGAAACAGGTAGGCACAGTGAAGAAAACAGACCAGAATGCATGAGTTTGGGCCTAGGCAGTGGGTTTCCCATCTTGAAGGTCAGCATGACACCAGAATAAGGTCTTTGCCTTTATAAGGCCAAATTCAACTAACTATATCCTGAAGCCAGGGGAATCCAAGGGGCATGAGATTCTTTGGGCAGAAATAAAATCATTTCTCTACCTTTTACTCTAAGCTCTGAAAACTCCCAGCTTGCTCACCTAACTGCTACATTTGTGCTTGCTGATGCAGAGAACAGCACTTTCCTATAGCATACCACCAGATGGTAATTGGATTCTAATAATAGGACAAAATGCAGAGAATTCCCACTGCTTGGCTGGGTTTTAACTGATGTGACAGCAGAGAGCCAGCTTACCCACGATGTGCCTGCATAGGGAACGAGCTTTGAGCATTTTGGCTGGTTAAGTTCTCTTAGAAACACCAGTTTTGGGGAGCAGTCACACAGTTACTGGTTGGGGTGTCCTAGGGGCTCCTACCCCCCTTTCCGGGTTGGCCGTAGATGATTGTCTGTGCCTTATATTCTCAGAGATCTCAAGGGAGTGTGGGCCCCGGCATTTGAAGCCGGCTCCTCCCTTCTTTGCTGTCCTCCATGGGAGGCAGGCTTCTGGTGCCAGGGCTTCAACCTCAGGGGGGAGCCAATTTCTCCTTCTGCCACCCTTTCCTAAGCACATGGTGACTCTCAGGAGGGCCTCTGCCAAAAAACATAAAATGCCCTGGATGGAACTGGTATCCTCAGGGTCTTGACTCCAATTTTTGGAAAAATGGGAATTGTGTAACTTAGGTATAAGACAATATGACTTGGATCACATCTCAATTTATCTATTGCTACCTAGAGGACAGTTTCTTAGGGAAGCTTCTCAGCACAGGCCAGTCATGAGAAACTCGGACTCCCCTGAAAAAACAGGGCCAGCTGATGAATGTAACCTCTGTGTTTCAGAGCTCATTTCTGAAAATAGGCCCGTGATGGCAGCCCACTAGATCAGGGCCCACCTACTGAAGAATCAGGACTACAAAGGCACTTAAGATAATCACTGATTTCTTGATGAATATAACAATATTAAGCACCAATATTTGCTGTAGGGGCCAAAAAACAAACGAACAAGCACAATCAGGGCCTGAGGTCCCTGACCTAAAGACAGCTACAACCTGAATCATAGGCTGAGCCTCAAAAATCACCTAGAACAGTCTCCTCTCTGTGTAGATGAGGAAAATAAAGATCATGTAAGTAAAGTGGCTGGTTTAAAGTCATGGAACTGAGTTGGACAAGAGTCAGGTTTGGCACCTAAAATACAAGTCATGTGAATAATTATATTCCCAGTGCAAATCTAAACTGTGAGTGCAGCTGGAATAAACTGGAAAAGGAAGAGGGGTGTGAGAGTGGGGGGAGGGTTAGAACTCCCATGTCTTCGTCTTTAATCCCTGGGTTAGTCATGTGAGAGACTCCAGAGAGCCTAGCAGATGGTTTGGAGAACCAGAATGCAGACACTCACAGGGAAGGAGAGCAAACCCTACGTGTGTGGTCTTCACAACCTCTTTGAACCTGTGCATGTTCAGGGAGATCACTTTGGGCTGAGCAATGAGGGAAGGCTTCTTGGAGGTAGAAGCATTTGAACTAAACTTTGAAAGATGGTTATAATTCAGGTGAGGAGCAATAGTAGGACCAGCAGGCCTATCCTGGACCAAGAGATACAGTTCTGGACGTATGTAGAAGGACTATAGTTAGTATGAAGCTTGGCACCCTTTTAAATGTGGCTAGAGAGAGAGCTTAATGCCTGTATTATCCAAGAAATACATTAAAAATGCTCAAAGCATCCGGGGTCAATCATCAGTACCAAGAATGAGAAAGTCAGTTATCTGAGGCAGTGGTAGGAATGACTCAAAAATGTTGCCTATTAAACAAAGTTAAGTTTGGCCCTGAATCTGGGTGTTTATATGGATGTGAGTGTATATGGAGATCCGTCTCTGCAGGAGATGAAAACATTTTGAAGACTGATATAATAATAGAATTTCTGTGTTGATTTTGGTGACTGAATATGAGCCGGAAGGAAATATCTGATGAAGAGCAGAGGCTGGCACTCATGGAGTTAGATGTTCTTTGGGGTCCTGGTTAGTGAATACATTACTTGGGAAGTTACATATACAGATGTTTCCTGCCTAACATGACCTAATGTGAGATGCTGGCTGCCTCCCCTGAAACATCCCCAAAGATGCCACATAAACAAGTTTGATATATTTAATAACATGGGGGAAAAAGGTGAAAAGATCCTGGGGAGGCAGAGTGTGATCGGGTCTCAATATGTGTGTGTGATGGGTGGGTGGGTGTGGATAGGAGGGGTGGGGGAAGTGAGTGTGAAGAGGGGTAGAGGATCTGGTGTCAGTTTTGGAAGCAGATTACAGAAAAGTTTTCTAGTTGTATCCCGCTCATTTTTATATTGCTAGGGGGAGAAAATTGCTTGCCAGGCAGAAAAACACATTTGCTGGCCCAGTACCAGCCAGAAACTTCAGGGTAACAACAGAGAAGAACCCTGAGTGGAGAGCAGATAATAAATCAGGGCAGCCAAAGGCCTGGTTCCAGAGGCTCCCTCTTTCTCAGGCTCCTCAGCCCACAGTGTAAGAGTTAAGAGCACGGGTTCTAAAGCCAATGACCCAGATTTTAATCCTGTCTCCGCCACATACAGCTCTGTGACTTTGGGAAAGTTACTTACTTCTGCTCTCGGTCATGTATATCTTTGTTTTCTCATCTCTAAAATGGACATAATAATACTACACAGCTCTTAGGATGGTTTAAAAGATACAATCCATATAAAAGTGCTTAAAACTGAACTGATCTATACTAAGTGCTCAAGAAATGTTAGCTGTTATTTTGAAAACTGAAGGAAGCTGCCTTGGGAGGCAGTGCTGCTTTTTGGGGAGTTTGGGAGTAAGTAGGGAATGGAGCAGCCCCAAGCTATGGTCTTAACACACTATCTGTCCCCTAAACCAGCAAGAGAGGCACAAACAAGGATCCGAGCTTTTCTTCTTTCTTCCAGATACCCACTGTCAGCCAAGGCTATTGATACTTCCCAGGTAATACGAGTCATGGAGGGAAGGTGACTCTGCACCTACTCTCAGAGAAAAGCCACAAAGGGAAATTGTATATTAGAGGATGCAGATTCAATAAACCAGACAAAACCAGATAGAAAATAAACATGGGAAATATCCTCAGTAGGATAAGGGAGGATTTTGGAATCATGAGGAAGGAACAGTCAAAGAAAACCTGACTGAAGATGCTAGAAATAAAAAATACGATCGTTAAAACAAGGAACTCATTTGGTTCATTTGGATAATAGAATGGATATAGCCATGAAGGGAATAAATAAAATAAATGATTAGGCCAAGAACTCTCCCAGAAGATTCTGACATATTAAAATAATTGAACCTATAAAAATAAAAGCTAAGAGAGATGGGGGATAAAAATAGAAGTTAACATCTATAAGTTAGGAATCTCAGAAGAAGAGAATAAAAATAAGTGTAGTGAAGAAAGTACTGGAAAAGAGCAATCAAAAATGTTTCCAGAATTAAAGGAGGATGTGGTCGATTTGACAGTAATATCTCCAAATTGTTCCATCTCCTGATAGCACAGGCCTTTGGTGGCCCCTCCACGCTGATCTAAGCTTGGCCAACTGGCTGGTTTTAGCCAATGGGACAAGAGAGAATTGATGCAGACAGAGACTTCAAAAGTGCTGCACATTGGGCCTGGTCATCTTTTGTTGCTTTTAGAATGTGCACAAACCCAAGCTAGTCGGATGGATGATGGAAAACATGTGGCCCAGCTGATCCATTTTTCCAGATGACATCCAGCAGAACCATTTAGCTGATTAACAGCTGACTACAGAGGAACCACCAGCAGAACCCAGCCCAAATTACCAACCTATAAAATAAAAGTTAATGAAAGTTTATGCTTTAAGCAATTATGTTTTCGTGTGTTTGTTACACAGCAATAGAAAGCTGATGTAGAGTATGTTAATGACAGATTGAAAATGCTCATAGTGGGTTACAGGAGAGGTTTAAACATACACACACATGCACTTGAAATAAGAACATGAAGGCAAAATTCTGAAATCTTTTGGAGGAAAAAAGGCAAATCATCTTCAAAGGAAAATGAAGCAGATTGACATCAGAATTTTCAAAAATTTTGGATATAACACAATTCATAATACTTTTAAAGTATGAAAAAAGAGAACTTCAATCCAAAATTTCATATCTAATCATTTAAATATGAGGGTAAAATAAAGATATTCTCATCATACTCCTCCCCAGAAGATTTAACATGTAAAACCACGTGAGCCCTGACTGGTGTGGCTCAGTGGATTGAACGCTGGCTGCAAACCAAAGGCTCACCCGTTTGATTCCCAGTCAGGGCACATGCCTGGGTTGCTGGCCAGGTCCCCGGTAGCGGTGTGCAAGAGGCAACCACACTTTGATGTTTCTCTCCCTCTCTAAAAATAAATAAATAAAATATTTTAAAAAACTGCGTTAAAATCATTAGAATTATTTCAGCAGGAAGAGAAATGAAAGCCAAAGGCAGTGGATGTAAGAGTGAGAAAATAAAGCTAAATTTAAATTCTGTCTGAATAAGCACTGGAGAACAAAGGAAAGAATGGGGGAAGAAAGGGAAGGAGGGAGGAGCAGATATATTCTTAACAATCCAGATGTAAAATTTTGATTAAATTTGAAGGCTCAAGCACAAAGTTTGGGTGACAGTAATGTAATCCAGGGCAGGAAGTGAGCCTGAAAGGGGTTCTAAGGAAGATCTTTCCAATATGCCTCAATATGCTGAAAACAGCTGCACCAATTAAAAGGCAATTAAGTGTGTAATAAGTGGAAATGCTACAAAATTGTTCTGTAAAAAAGTCTAGATGGGAATTGCCTGAGTGGCCTAGCTGAGTGAGAAATGTGTGCCAAGATGAAGATTACTCTTTTTTTAGCTGGTGTGCCCCTTTGCAACACCAATGAAGTACCTTTAAAAAATGACAACTCAGCCCTGGCCAGGTGGCTCAGTTGGTTGGAGCATCGTCCCATACACCAAAAGGTTGGGGGTTTGATTCCCGGTCGGGCCAAGTATGGGAGGCAACCGACAGATGTCTCTCTTTCTCTCCCCACTTCCCTCTTTCTCCCTAAAATCAATAAACATATCCTGGATGAGGATTAAAAAAAAGAAAAAGGAAAAGAAAAACCACAACTTAAAAACAGCTCTTTTCAGAGCGAGTAGAGTGGTGTGATTTCTGCAGGCCCCAGGCATGGGAGAGAAAGGAATGCATGCACTGGAATGGGGGTGTGGCAGGGTGTGAAAGGCAGCAGGGAGAGCAAGACTGCTTGGCATTCTGTCTTGGCTTGGAGCCTGTGAATCTGAGCATTAAATGGTATGAGGAGTGGGGCAGAGGCGGCAGAACATAAAAACGATGTTTTGAACCAGTAAAATCAACTAATCAACTAATGAGAAACTTTACAGACTGTAGCAGTCAGTACTCTCCCCTTTTTTACCCTCTTAAATATATTTTATTGATTATGCTATTACAGTTGTCCCATTTCCCCCCCTTTATTCCCCTCTGCCCCACATCCCCCCCATTCCCCGCCCTTCAGTTTTTGTCCATGGGTCATACACATAAGTTCTTTGGCTTCTACATTTCCTATACTATTCTTAACCTCCCCCTGTCTGTTTTCTACCTACTGTTTATGCTACTTTTTCTCTGTACTTTTTCCTCCTCTCTCCCCCTCCCACTCCCCTGTTGATATCCCTCCATACCTTATATAAATTCCTTTAACATTCCATATAATAAAGGCTGTGTGAGGATGAACTCCTTGAACTTGACCTTATCTGAGAAGCACTTTATCTGCCCTTCCATTCTAAATGAAAGTTTTGCTGGATAGAGTATTCTTGGATTTAGGTCCTGGCTTTTCATGATTTGGTATACTTCTCTCTAGCCCCTTCTGGCTTGGAAGGTCTCCTTTGAGAAATCAGCTAACAGTCTTATGGGAATTCCTTTGTGGGTAAGTGTCTCCTTTTCTCTTGCTGCTTCTAAGATTCTCTCCTTATTTTTAATCTTGGGTAATGTCATTATGATGTGCCTTGGTGTGTTCCTCTTTGGGTCCTGCTTCTTTGGGACTCTCCAAGCTTCCTGGACTTCCTGGAAGTCTATTTCCTTTGCCAGATTGGGGAAATTCTCCTTCATTATTTGTTCAAATAAATGTTCAATTTCTTGGTCCTCCTCTTCTCCTTTTGGCATCTCTATGATCCAGATGTTGGGCTGCTTACAGATGTCTTGGGGGTTCCTAAGCCTCTCCTCATTTTTTTGAATTCTTGTTTCTTCCTTCTGGTACACACCGTTGATTAGAGTCCCAGTTTCCTTCTCTTCCCTATTGGTTCCCTGCACTTTTCCCCTTATTTTCTTTAGCGTATCCTTCATTTGTTCATTTATTTGCGTCCAATTTTCTTCCAATTTTGTGAGCATCCTGATTACCAGTGTTTTGAACTGTGCATCTGATAGGTTGGCTATCTCCTCATCCCTTCCTTAGTTGTAATTTTTCTGGAGCTCTGTTCTGTTCTTTCATTTGGGCCATATTTTTTTCTTGGAGCGCCTGTTACTTTAAGGGGTAGGGCCTTAGGTGTTCGCCAGTGTGGGGCAACCTACGTTGTGGTGTTGTAACTTTTCCTCTGGGGGCGGGGCCTGGGAGGGAGCAATGGTGCTTGCTCTGTTTATCACCGGCTCCCATTCACCCTTGCCCCAATAAGCTCTCCTGTGAGTCTAGGAGCCGCTCTGGCCCCTGCCTCAACCCCCTCAGGTGCTTTCAACAGGTGGTCCGGAGCTTTTTTCCCCCCGCGATGGTGGGTTGCGATGGTGAGCCATGCAGTCTGTTCCACTCCTCAGCTCCTTCTCCCGGTCTATCTGTGTGCGAAAGATGGACTGCCTGGTCCACCAGTCTCAGCCCTGCTGGTTCCCACAGACCTCTCCAGGTGTGCCGGCTGTGGGCTTTGTTGAGTGCTGGGGCCGTGTTTTGGCCAGGTGCGCCCACAGTGAGTCTCTTCTGGCAAACTGCTGTCTCGCTGTGCGCACACTCTTCCCCCAGCTCTGCCCTGCTTACCGGTCTGGATGAATGTGTCCTCTCTAACTTCTTGGCTTTCGGACTTCCACTCAGTTTGATTCTCTGTCCATTCTGGTTGTTTGTTTTGCTTTTTAACTTGTTGTTTATCCTCTTTGGTTGTGAGTGGCAGCGCAGTGTGTCCACCTATGCCTCCATCTTGGCCGGAAGTCCCTCTCCCTTTTGGAGAAATCCCATCTCATCTTTTCTGTCCCATTTCATCACTTCCATTGTCCAGGAAAAAGATGCTCAGGTTAAATCCTAATATTTCAACTATTTGTCACCCAGTTTTATATTACAGGTCTCTTGGTAGCAGATAGCAGATCAAATAGTAGAGTTTAATCAGAGAAACAAAACCACTATTCATCATGGGATAAAGGGTT
The DNA here is from genome assembly GCA_004026765.1 of Micronycteris hirsuta. Classification (NCBI taxonomy): domain Eukaryota; kingdom Metazoa; phylum Chordata; class Mammalia; order Chiroptera; family Phyllostomidae; genus Micronycteris; species Micronycteris hirsuta. Next base: position 29,812 of record PVJI01016167.1, read on the forward strand.
TATTATAGGAAGTAGACCTAACTTAACTGTGGGAGAGTACAGAGAGGTAAAACTTCAGGAAGGAGAATCAGAGAAAGAGTCAATATCCAGTCTGTATGAAACATCAAGTGCATCTGGCCTCCAAAATGGGACTTAGCAAAGGAGAAGGTCATGGGAGGTCTGTGGGCGGCTCTGCCTCTGTGGGTCTGCCAGCAAGTGCCTGGGAGAGACCTGGAGTTGTCCTTGTCAACAAGATCAACAGGAAGAAGAGCTGGACACAGAGGGGAGGAGAGCGAGGACAAGCTGGAATTCACTGGCACCTCCTCAATTTTCAGTCACTGCATCTCATCTTGACCTTCAGCAAGTAACAGATGCTGCTTCACGTCAGCCCTTCAAATCCCATGCAAGTTCCTTTTTTGGCCAACTCTCAGCCAGCACCATCTAAGGAAGAGTTTTAGCAGACAACTTAATGGAATTGGTGCAGGACAAAATACCCCCCAGGATGATTAGTGATGACTAGAATTATCCAGTTTGAGCTGAGATTTCAGGCTAGTGTGCAGGGTGGGCGAAGTTAAGAGATGGAAATACAGATCCAGAACCAGGTCAAGATACTGAAGGGGCATGTCATGGAAAAGTGGGGTGATCTGACCAAGTACATTTCTGGGAAGATAAAACTGGCTTTATTGCACTATGGATTGGAAACAATGCTCATTTTAAGCACTCAGTTGTGTTGACTTGAAGGAGGGCCTGGTTCCTCTGATATTAAAAGGTTTCTCACCTATTAGAATATCTTGTAACCTGGCCTATGTAATCAGGACTACTCTCTGTCAAAGTACCAGGACAGGGCCAACACAACAAGTTGTCTAGAGCCACCCAAATTCAAGTATCTCTCAATGACACATTTTCTCTACCTCAAATTTTAGAAGGACAATAAAAGGAGGTGCTTGCTAGGGGCTCAATTGCATTATGAATTAATTGTGTACAAGTTGGTAAGTAGGTAAGGACTTGTAAATACATAAAGCAAGCACTCTACAAATAAAACTATGTGCTCATCAGCTACTGTTTCTTTCTAGTCCAAGCATCAACTACTAACTCAGGTTATTATAACAACTTAAGTATGAGTATACATTTGCCCAGGAAAGGATAAGAAACTGGTTTTGTAGGGGTTGCCTGGACCCTGCAGATAGTAGATTAGAATGACCAACCCACACGAGGGCAGGCTTACAATTACAAATTCTCACAGGAAATATTTTGCAAAATTTCTAACCAGAATCCATGTCCAGATAGGCCAGCTTCCTCATCTCCCTTTGCTGATGAGATGATTTATTTTCTTTATTGTGTCTTTGCTCCAGGGTATAGGCCTTTGAGGGACCTGAATTTATGTGAGGCCTCCCACTCCCTTCTTTGCCTGGGCCTAAGGCTTTGTCTCCTCTCCCAGCACTGCCGTTAAAACCCAAGCATCTTAGTCCCTGAAGCAGGGTACTCGTTCCTATTTCAGCTCACATCTCTGTTTGCAGCGCCCTCTTGGAATTTCCCCGCTTTCTTCGAAATTCAACCATGCATTCAAAAAATACTTGCTATACTTTAGGCTGTATTTCTGGGGGCTTGCATGAGTCATTAGGTGGTTTTAGAATTCCAGATTTCTAGAGAATGAAGTTGCTAAGATCACTAAAATTTCTTCCAGCCAACACTGTACCATTACACACTGCAGCATTGTCCTCCTGGAATTCTAAATTCTATCCAGAACCTGGGATAAAAGCGTCTGGGCGAGAAAGGATTCCTCCTCTCTTCTCTGTTCGGAGTGTTGGGAGAGGGGTGGCCTCATCCCATTATCTTACTGGCATTCGATTGTCAGGTTTTTCTTGAAATAGTGAAAGAAGCTTTGTTCTTGAGCTTTCGTTCTTTGAGTTTATTGATAGTGAGAATCCTAATCATTATCAATCTCTTTGAAGACAGAGGACCAACTAGCTCTTGGTTTAGATGTCTTAGTGCTCATTTGTGGTTTTGAAGCTCCAAATTAATGATCTGTTGAGTAATAGAGATAAGCTCCTGGGAATTCCTGGATCCAGCAAACCATCTGCTCTTCTTTCTGGGTTCACAAAGATAATCCAAGCCAACAAGCCAATGTGCATTTTTAGGTTAACAACCAGTCAGTGCTAAAGAAACAGGATTAGAAAATAAACTTTTTTTTCTTTCATAGCTGGACACATTGAAATGGAGGCTTGAATTTCTCTTTCTATAAATTTATTCAGATGCTTCTTCTATGAAAGTAATAAGCACCTCTTATCTGAGAAAGAGTATAGAAGTAGAAACAAAATTTATTCATTCAATAAATTTTTTTTGTGCATCTTCTCTGCCTGTATGAGGCATGAAAAGGAAAGACCTGGAAAAACAGTTAGAAGATCAAAGGAGACTGGCAGATAAAGGGCTGCTCTGGATCTATGCTTGCTAATTGGAGTAACGGGGTTCAAATCAGGCACTGAGTACCCCCAGTGAACGCACTCTTGCACGTGTGCATTACTGAATACTTGAGACAGGTGAGTGGGGTGGTGGAGAGAGGGAAAATATGTTTCCCAGAAGAATGTCCTGTTGAAAACCTGATGCAACAGTCAGAAGTACTTAAAATCAGATGATGTGTGAAACAGTAGTCATAATTCTATTCATTCTCGGACAGCATCAGTAAAACAAGTCTTCATGAGACAGAAAATAAATACAAAGAAAGATTATGAGTACCACTATGTACTTCTAAGTTATGTGTAACTCTATTTCTCTTATCATTTTACATTCCTTTACAATCCACTTGATTGGTGGGTAGGTGTAGGCTTCTTATTTTCCCTCAGGCTCTGACACCAGCGTGTGTCTCCTTCCATCCCAACGCCACCCTCCATTCTCTCTCTTAACTCCATCAGCTTTGCTTCCGCTGGCGTTCAACCAATGGTAGTTATTATCACAAAGTTTTTTAAGGACAGCCCTTTCATATTGAAAATTTTTACAACACTATGGTCTCTCCCCTAAGAAAAGTGTACTTGTGAGTAAGGGAAGCAAGAGATTAAGCAAAGTGGATATAGTATTCATGAGGCCAGAGGAAGTACCTATTTTATTCATTGCTGTATCTCTAGGACCTTATTTTCCAGTGTCTTGAAAGTAGTGGATGCTCAATAAATAGTTGTTGACCAAATGAATAAATGGGTGAGTGAGTGGCTGAGGAAAGGAGAACAGCTGTAGGAAAGTCTGTTTCAGAGAAGTTTATGGGGACATTACACCTGGCAGGGATCTTTAGAGATAAACAGCTTTTGTAGGCCATTTGGATGGATATGGATCTGCTGGCTCCTAAAGAGCAATGAAGTTCTTTCGGGTTCCTGACACCTGAAAACAGATGGCCATAGAACCACGATCATTAAGAAAAACAGGGAGGTAATGCTGGCAAGAAGTTTAAAAAAAGTGTAAGGAAGAATATCAATGCATCCTCCTTCTGCAATGTCATCAGCCTCACCAGCGGTCTTGGTGGCAGCAACACCACCACCAGGCAAATGGATTGAAAGTTCACACACTGAATTGTCCTGCTGCAGACTGTAGAGAGGAAAAGTGACAGACACTACGGTCTACTTCTGGAAGCTTGGAGAGCTCTTCTGTGATTCTACTTGGCATGGACCACAAACTCACAACTAATAGCTGTGTCTGCATTTCCCCATTCCCCCCCTTTTCTCCTCTTATTGCTTAAACTATTACAATTGTCCCATTACCCTCCCCCTTTATTCCCCTCTGTCTTGCATACCACCCCCCCATTCCCCACCCTTTAGTTTTTGTCCATAGGTCATACACATAAGTTCTTTGGCTTCTACATTTCCTATACTATTCTTAACCTCCCCCTGTCTGTTTTCTACCTACCATTTATGCTACTTAGTCTCTGCACCTTTTCCCCACTCTCTCCCCCTCCCACTCCCCTGTTGGTATCCCTCCATGTCTTACATAAATCCCTTTAACATTTCATATAATAAAGGCTGGGTGATGATGAACTCCTTGAACTTGACCTTATCTGGGAGGCACTTTATCTGCCCTTCCATTCTAAATGAAAGTTTTTCTGGATAGAGTATTCTTGGATGTAGGTCCTTGCCTTTCATGACTTGATAAACTTCCCTCCAGCCCCTTCTTGCCTGCAAGGTCTCCTTTGAGAAATCAGCTGACAGTCTTATGGGAATTCCTTTGTAGGTAACTGTCTCCTTTCCTCTTGCTGCTTCTAAGATTCTCTCCTTATTTTTAATCTTGGGTAATGTAATTATGATGTGCCTTGGTGTGTTCCTCTTTGGGTCCAACTTCTTTGGGACTCTCTGAGCTTCCTGGACTTCCTGGAAGTCTATTTCCTTTACCAGCTTGGGGAAGTTCTCCTTCATTATTTGTTCAAATAAGTTTTCAATCCCTTGGTCTTCCTCTTCTCCTTCTGGCAACCCTATGACTCGGATGTTGGAACGTTTAGAGATGTCCTGGAGGTTCCTAAGCCTCTCCTCATTTTTTTGAATTCTTGTTTCTTTATTCTTTTCTGGTTGAATGTTTTTTACTTCCTTCTGGTCCACACCATTGATTTAAGTCCCAGTTTCTTTCCCATCCCTATTGGTTCCCTGCACATTTCTCCTCATTTCTTTTACCACATCCTTCATTTTTTCATCTAATTTGTGTCCAAATTCAACCAATTCTGTGAGCATCCTGATTACCAGTGTTTTGAACTCTGCATCTGACAGGTTGGCTATTTCATGGCTTAGTTGTATTTTTTCTGTAGTTTTGATCTGCTTTTTCATTTGGGCCATTTTTTTTTTTCTCTCAGTGTGCTTGTTATGTATAAGGGAGTGGAGCCTTAGGTGTTTATCAGGGTGGGGAACCCACTTCATTGTGTTGTAACGTTTTCTGTGGGAAAGGGGTCTGAGAGGGCACGATGGCGCCTATACTGCTCACTACCCACAAGCAAATTGGAGCCTTCTGGTGCCGATTCCCACATGGGTGGGCTTGTTCTAGGACCCTGTGGGTCTCTCCAACAAACTCCCCTGTGAGACTGGGAGTTCCTCCCACTGCCACCTCAATCCCCACAGGTGTTTTCAATTAGTGGTTTAAGGTTTTATTTTCTATCGCTGGGCCCGTGGGCTGTGTGGTCTGCTCCACTCTTCAACTTCCTCTCCTGGTTTCTCTCCATGCGTGTGCAGGACCATCTGCTCCACTGGCCTGGGTCCCACTGGGTCCAGGTCTGCCAGCTGCAGTCACCCCGACCTGTTTCAGAGTTATGTGTCTGGTTTCACAAACTGCTGTCTGGCTGGGTGCCTGGCTCCGCCCCGCTTACCCATCTGGATGAATGTGTCTTTAACTCTTTTGTTGTTGGACTGCCATAAAGCTCAATTTTCTGTCAGTTCTGGTTGTTTTTTGTTTTTAAATTGTTGTTTTACACCTTTTGGTTGTGTGAGGAGGCACAGTGTGTCTACCTACACCTCCATCTTGGCTGTAAGTCCCTCATTCCCCTTTAAGAGATATTGCCAGCCTTCCTTTCCAAGATCCTAATTAAATAATAAATTGGTTGTGGACAAAATTAATAGCCAATAAATAAATGTAATTTACATAAATAAAAAACTATATAAATAAAACAAATATCAAAAGAGACAAACATATAACTACATATAGTTTTGTATTCGCACACACTGAAGTACTTTCCGAGGGCAGAGGTGGGAGAAACGGATGGCCTGGGGGGAGGGGGAGGGGGAGGCAAGAAGGGACTCTGATACAGTAGGAGTTAGGAAACCCAGCAATGACTAAAACTTGCCTAGTCATAGAATTCCTTTAAGCTGGGCTCTTCAAAATATCCCTATTAATTAAGATGAAGCACCCACAGATGTTCAACCAGTTTAAGCAGTTGAATTAGCAGAACATCTAAATGTCCCCATTATGAAAAGAGATACTCTCTCATTCAAAAGCAATAATGTGCTGTTTCCCATTGATTGATTGTGTTGGGAGCGAGACCAGGGAACTTCAGTAATTTTTTTCCCTCTGTGATGTTATTGCAATGGTAAAGTTAAAAGTTAAAATGGCTGAGGTAATTTTTATGTTGACTTCCTATAAATTCTCACTCCCACATAATCCTCACTCCACTGCAATCTGACTTATCTTCCCCTGATCCATCACTGAACAATGTTGAGACACACTAAACTATTTTAAGACCACCATGATCCTAACTTTTACCAAATACATAAAAACACACTTTTATTTTTGAATGCCTTAGCAGAATTTGACAATACTCATTTCAAATCTTCCTCTCTTGGCATTCTCCAAACGCTTTTCTTGATACCTAAAATCATGTCTAGGTCTCCTTTAAGAGGATCCTCTTCCTTTGCTGCCCTTCAATGACCCTTGGCCTTCTCACTGTGCCCAGGTGATCTCATCCGCTCTCATGGACTCAGCCAACGTCTCTAGGTTTGGCTGTTCCCTTCGCTTTTATCATCATAAACCCAACTGTCCTATGGGCATTTTCAACTCAAAGTTAAGATGTCTAAAAACACACTATCATCTTCCTAGCTGGTTCTCATTCCAGCGTCCATCCTTCCACCTTCTGCAGGGCTGACACGAGGGTTAGCTACCTGCTTGGAGATGAGTGCCGGTCACCAGTCTTGGACCTCAGGCCAGGGAATATATGAATGTCAGCATGGGCCAGGAATTTTCTGGGGCAGCCCCAATTTAGTTTTTTAATCCAGATGATTAACTAAACTATATAATACAATTAACACTCATGCTTTTGTAGCATATGAACGAATTCCTAAACAACAAAAAGAAATTCTTTCTTAGACCATGGGACCCAATTTGGGTTTGGAAAATTATTATTCTGTATACACAGTAAATCAAAGTACAACATAAATTGGCATTGTGATTTATATAACTGCTCTTTATGCACTTGATTAGTGTGAATCAATTCCCTGGATACCTGTACAAAGAAATTTAGTTGCTAACTTTTCAAGCCTGATGCTCTGACTTTTTAGAGTGCTAAGCAATGTGAAGTCACTTCCTAAAGCCTAGCTTAAGATGATAATATATAGTGAAAATTTATTGAGCTCCTAGTGTGGGTCAGGCTCTGTTGTGGCCCCTTTGCAGTTATTACTTTACTTCTCTACTGACCCTACCAAATACCTTATCCCTTTCATACAGATGATGAAACTGGTACTTCAGCCAGTGGTGTGTTGGAGTCAGCTTATACGGGCTATGGGAGCCAGTGGTATAACTATCTTTCTAATCTTGCATTCAGTGATGTCACATTGGTAGCTTAAAATCAGCCATGGTGGGAGTATTTACACCACAAAAATTGGTACATGTGACAAATCAAGGCCTTATTTCTTTATTGTAAAAGCGTGTTATTAAAAATTTACCAGTACACCACAGTTTACAGCTAATAACCAGCTGAGCCACAATTCAAACTCTGACCTGTCACTCTCCAAACTCTTGCTCTGTCTCCCAGTATTAGAAGTCACCAGCTGAGCCCTGACTGGTGTGACTTAGTGGATTGGGCATCGTCCTGCAAACTGAAAGGTCATTAGTTCGATTCCCAGTCAGGGCACATGCCTGGGTTGTGGGCCAGGTCCCTGGCTGGGAGCATGCTAAAGACAGCTGATCGATGTTTCTTTCCATCTCTTTCTTCTTCCCTTCCCCTCTCTCTAAAAATAAATAAATAAAATCTTAAAAAGAAAAAGTTGTTGGCTGAGGTCAGTATCCAGTGCTCTCCTAAAGCTCTGATGCTCTCTTTCTAGAAGACAACCGTCCCCCTTCCCTAACTAAATTCTAACTCAAAATAGGAAGTGAAGTTCAGCCAGGGGCTATCCCGAATTGTCTTTATTCTGTTTCAACTCCTGCCAGAAAGGAAAGTCAAATAACCAAACTATTAGAGAAAAACCAACGAGACAGAGACAATTGGGCTCCTGTTTGTTCAGTATCCATGAATAAGTGCAAACAAAGGAGGAACTGAATAAATTATTCGTTCTCAAATGCTTTGAGGAGCCTCACTGGAGAGCTCTTCACTTGGCAGTGAGAAGAAGGACCCCATGGAAGCCTTAATCAACACCATCTAATTAAGGTGATGGAGTTTAATCTCTGGGCCAAGCGTCCATCTGCTTCCCATTTCCAATCATTTAGCACACATTAGAAGTGAGCACAACATAAACTCAGAGCAACCTCAGCAATGCATTACATTCCCAAGATAGGAGTAAGACAAGAATCAAACTTCTAAGAAGATAACAGAATGGGCCAAATGCCCTACTAGAATCCGGCATGGACATGGAGTTTGATATTGAGAAAGTGACCTTTAATAAATAATTCTCTTTTTAATGACACTAGACTTTCCTCTGGCTAAGATATAGCAATCCCAAGGCGATACTTAATAGCCTTGTACATTCATTTTGCATGTATTTTACAGTCCTTCGCTTTGTATGTTAGTTCCATCTTTGGTTTTAAATGGCTAATTCTTTGAGGATAGAGATCATATCTATCCAGTCCTTATAATAATAAGTTGTGTGCTTTTTGCACAATAAATATGTTCTAACTGTGAGTTGCCTGTGCTTTGCTCTTTCTTACTTTGCTTAAAGTAAGCGGGTGGGGATGGTAAGAGTGGGGCTGGCAATAGCAAGAGGCAATGTTCTCACACTCAGCATAGAAACCACCATCTGTGGCCCCTTCTCAGTCAATAAAGTTTGTGTGCAATTGCCTGCTAAGGAACAACCAGGCTAAAATGCAAGTCTCAGAATAAAGCAGAGGAAGCCTCTCTTTTTCAATAAACCTGGGAAGTGTGGTCCAGGGGAGCACTTGCCCTTTGAGGACTAGCAACAACATGTTAAGCATTAATGGCAGCACAATGAAGATGTTGGCAGGACTAGATTCCAACCTGGAGGTTCTGGGAAAGAGTCTGCTAATCATTCATGTTGTTGGCGGGATTCAGTGCCTGGCAGCTGTAGGCCTGAGGTTTCCATTTCCTCATTGCTGTCATTCTCTGCTTCTCACATGTGCCCTCCCTCTTCAGAGCAGCATTGGGTCATTGAGTCCTCCTTTTTCATTCTCTTTGACTTGCCTTTCTGCTACGAGCTGGAGAAAACTGCTTTTATTTTTTATTTTATTTTATTTTATTTATTTATTTATTTATTTATTTAATTTTTAA